>JAUEJL010134883.1:0-11084 GCA_032274825.1 Drosophyllum lusitanicum | reverse complement strand
ACCGAGAGACGCATAATAACCTTCGGTCGGATCTGGTCGAGCATATTTCACGTATCCAACTTTCGGATAACGAAGACAAGTAGCTTTTTTTAATTTATTAATCTAGATTTAGAGTATTGTAATTTTTATTTTATAATAATAATACTTTTATTAAAATCTTATGAGTTTTATATATATATATATATTTTTTATAGAATTGTTTAAATATTTGAATTTGTTTGATATATAAATGTGTAATTAAATAAATTAAAAAAAAGTGGGAAAAAGTTTGGGTTGATTTGGGAAAGGTTGTACTTGGGGTTTGGGTTGATTTAGGTTGGGAAGGAAAAAGTAAAAAAAAACTGAAGTGACATTTAAGTTGGTTTGAGAAGAGGAAAGGCACTACAGATCCTTACGGGCATTCCGCCCTTTTACCATAATAACTTTTATATTGCTGCTTGGGTTGATATCCGCACATGCCCACATATGATAATTAAAATTTTGCAATTTATTATGGAAAAAAAGGATATATGTATTAACATCAACTTTTATTTTTACTTTTAGTAACCGACTTTTAAAATAGCTATATAGGGAGGATTCGAGAAGTGATTTTTTTACGAGACGTGCGAGAAGTAATTTTAGTCATTGATTAGTTTTAATCATGTGGTTAATATTAATCATAATTAATATTTTTATTTAATTCAAAAGGGTAAATTAGTAAACATAAATATTTTATCTCTCATCTCTCTAATTAATTAATTTTTCTCTAGCTTTTTAGAATTTACTTTGTTATTAATGTGATGTTCACTACTAAACACAACATATGATTTACAAACTTTTCATTATGTATACAATCTTCATTAATGAACACATCCACACCTAACAATTATCAAAACCGTATAATTTGAAGTTCACTAGTTAGCTTGTTACATGCATAATGCAAAGTTCATGGTTCACCATTGAACTAGTTTCAAAACAGAACGTTCGCCAGTAAACACCATAAAAAATAAACATATTTGATACATATATGCTCCTTTAATATTCAAACATATCATTTATGACTGTGTTCACTAGTAAACTCTTATAAAAAACACAGAATACTGAAACTTGTAATAGTAAGATGTGTGTTCACATCACATGAATACATCTTTCTCACTATAATGTTAACCTTTTAAGCAAATAACAAGAAAAAAATAAATATAAAAACTCATATAAAATGACAATGGTCGGTCTGGGTCACCGGTGCTTCAGATCTGTGTAGAAGGTATAGCTAAGATCCGTTCAGTACAAAAATCAAAGACATGTTGTTTGGGGATTGGCGGTGAGGGTAGCGTCCCTCTTTCTGTTTTCCGATGAACACACAATACGTAAACAAAAACAAATCACAGATTTGAGATAGTAACGTCATGTTTGTCGGTGGCGGCAGATCGTGAGAGAGGCGCCGTGGAAAGCTCACACACTGCATGCAACGCAGATCGTGAGAGAGGTTAGGTTTCTATTGCGGCAACCACTGTGGAAGGTTGATTTGTGTAGACTGGGGATGCCGGATTAGGGCTTTTGGCGGCGACGACGCTGTAGAAGGCGGATTATGGTTACGGTTGTGGTGGCCGATTGTTTCTTCGAGAGAGATAAAAGTTTTGAGGGAGGTTTAAAAGAGAGGCTAAAGCTGGAATAGGGTTAGCCGGCGAAGGTTTAGAGAGAGAGGGTTGGCCGGCGAAGGTTTTAGAGAGAGGGGTTGGCCGGCAAAAGTTTTGAGGGAAAGGGGGAAGATGCTAGGGTTTGGGTAGATGGAGAAGAAAAGTGGGGTTTGGTTTATGTAGGAGAGAGAGAAGAGAATTTAAATGAGAATTAATTAGTGAGGTAAAAGGATTTGGTAAATTGTCTATCTTGTCCTTTTTGTTGGTTTTAAAAAGAAATTTAATTACAAAAATGACATGTCTCATCCTAACCACTTATTAATTGATCTTACTAATGGCTTAAAAGACTTCTCGTACTTCTCGTAAAATAAATGTTTCTCGCACGAACCACTCTCTAGTTATATATATATATATAAAGATCAAAACATCCTTCAAGCGTTAAAAGAATGCGGCTAACAAACAAAACAAGCAAACACACGATATAACATATATGGTTCCACGATATAACATATATGGTTCAGTTAGGGTTACGACATACGTCCATAGGTAGGAACCAAAGACTTCTTTATTAACCAAGAGTGTTTAGATGTACATACGACTGAACCATAAATTTGGTATTTATAACTAAACAATAAACCCTAATTTTTAATTAGGAAAAACCTAATTTACCAAAAATTAGAACATACGGCCACCACACAAGACCAAACAAACTTTGGGCACAGGTCAGCCTGCTCCACACTGTGGAGCCTCCAAGAAAAAACCCCAACGGCCCAACCTTTGTTTTCGATGTCCCCAAGCCGAGCACACTTGCTGCACGTCGAGCACCTTATTTTCTCAGTTTCAAATATCCTCTAAGCCACTTCAAGTCATTATCCTAACAAATAACAATATTTTACTATTTTAAAAATCATTTTATTATTTTTGTTTATTTTCTTTCTAATATGCATGTACATCTATTTTAAAAATCATTTTATTATTTTTGTTTATTTTCTTTCTAATATGCATGTACATCCTCAAAATTCAAAGTTTAAAAGTTTTTATTATTTGTTATTAATTGTTTAACTGTATTTACTGTTTATATGCAAGTTTGATAAATACTGAAAGTCAGTCTAAACATTTTTTGGGTTAGGAACTAAAATAAAAACGAAATCTAAAAAGGATTTAAATATATAAAATTTGGATTGTAAAACTTACATATAATAACATTAAACACCCAATTATTAATGACTTACAATTGCAAAGATAACTTTTATCTAACGCTTTTAATTAGCTTTAACTTTACATACACCACAACTGAAATTTTTAAAAAGTTATAAAAAGATGTTTCTTTGAGTTTTTCTTAATATACTATATTATAAAGGGTTTAAGCTACAAAATAGTATCCTACTTTTTCACAAGTGTCGATGTACGTAATTATTTTTTTATTACCCAAATTGGTAACCTACTTTGTGGTAAATTGTTAAAGTGAGTAATGACTTGAATTTTTTTTATTAGAGTTTTGGCTCTAACCGAAGTTTGCACCCTTAGATCACCATCTGTTTGGTGACATGGGCAGAATTCCTTCCTAGAGGTTATAGTCGAGTTTGTTCAGCCTTCTGTCGGCCGTCGTTGCAGGCTTTAAAGAAAGTTGCGTTGTTGTTTTCTATAAACCCGGCAACGACGACAAACAAAACGCTGATCGAACGGTGGGAGTAATCCGAAAATTCAGGTGCTTACTTACTTTAACAGATGACAACAAATTAGATTACCTATTTGGGTAATAAAAAAGTAAATTGCTTACATTGACATTTTTAGAAAAATATGATAAACTCTATTGTAAAATGTGAAATTCATTAAATGTTTTTATCTTAATTTTTAGTTTTAACATTTAACTTAATATTATATTCCCGTGAGTAAATTGATTAATAGAAATATAAAATAAAAGAATACAAAACCTACTATTAAGATTAATATTTTCTTGTATATCAAGATGAAAGCATACTTATAAGCTTTGAAAAGTAATTATTTTGATGCTTAAAATTAAGGGTGAAACCTATAGGGTTTAGTTCATCAAAATGTATTTAACTTGTCACGTTTTGTTATTGTGTGTATCGAACTTTAAAATTTTCTATTGTATGTATTGAATATTTAATTTGTCTCTATTGTGTGTATTATTAAACTTTCTATTGTATGTACTAAACTTATACATTTTTTTTCTTTTTTATGTATCCAAAATACATACGATAGCAACAAATTAAAAGTTTGATACACACAATAGAAACTTCTAAAGTTTGATACATACAATAGCAAAACGTGACAAGTTGGATACATTTTAGTGAACTAAACCCAAACCTATAACGAGGTATAAGCAATCTCTAAATATATATAAAAGACTAATTTGGATAGTTTCTATTAGATAATCTGTAACATCCAATTTTTTTTTGTGCATATGTATATATAAATTCATACTAGCCATCACAAAATCGTTAATTACAAACGTTGTATCAAACATATTAGTTGTTTAAAGCAGCGGAAGCGAGTAAATTGTCATTGTCTAAAAACAGATAATTTGATCAAAATCTTAAAACGCTGTTGCTGCCGTTATCATGCCAAAGTCGTGCCCTTATCAATTCTTGAGAAACCTGAAATATGAATAACAACGGGTAAGCACAAAGCTTAGTGAATTACCACTATCCATACCCATCACAAGGATCACATAATCTCATCACATGTACTACATGGGCTTCACCCATTATCGCATCCCGAGTCTCACCTGTTTGATGCCTGTCTCGGGCCTCGCCCATTATGACTCATCACAGGTCCCGTCTTTAGAAGGAGTCATCTGCCCCAACCAGCCACACAGGCCCAGTTGGTATACTAACACAATTGGTATATAACACAAAATAACGTATCAAGTATAAATGCATGTAACACATATATGACAACATTCATATCACATAACACATCTTCACAATAAGAGTATGTTAGGGTAACTCACCTGATTTGCAACGCAAGTGTCAATAAATCACGGAGTAGCACCGTTAATGAATCCAATAGCAGAAACCAACACACATGCTCTACTAAGTTAGTACTGAGTACTAGCTTCACAGTACACTCCTAAGACTGTCTTATGGTGGTGTTTGTGTAATACCCTAATTTTCAGTCCAAATTTAAACTTTCCAAAAACTCATTTTAAAAAATGGTTATATAAAACCCTTTAACTAAAGCGAAAGCATTATAAATTATTTACATTGCCTTTACAAAGTTACATCATAAATTTAATAATCAATCAAATATGACCTGAAATCTTTTGGTGTTAGCATAATCAATCTCATGACCATTAAAAGACAAATAGGAAATCCAAGATTACCAGAAGGCTAAAGCAAGCTTCTACTCGCCTCACATAGGCCATTAATCTACCTGTAGATACAAAATATTTTATACACCGTGTTAGCTATAAAACATAGCTAGTGAGTACAACCAAAAACATTTATCTTTCAAAACAAAGTCATCATATTTCAAAAACACGAGTTTGGCAATAAATTCTAAAAACAAAAGTACACATAAGAGCACATAAGGATGCGGGTCTGTCCATTGTGCCACAGTATCTCCACGTGGTAGCTAGCCACGGTCAAAACGTGCCCATGTGGGGGATAACCACATCTCCCCATCAAGGTGGGGGAGCACGAAGCATTCCACCATACAACGGTTGTTAGGAGCGAATGACTTGTTCCCCAAGTCCACTCGTGTATACATTGGTTCGGTTTGCTCGTTAGCCTCTTGAACCACACGGTCATAATGGGTACTATCATCCCCCTCCACTTTTTGCACCAATTCCACAACCACCCGTGTATCCAAGTTCCTAATTGTCGAAGCCATATGAACCAATACACGTCATCTAATGGTGAAGAATTATCATGGTGCAAAGCTCTTAATCTCAATTACAGGTCCGGACCAAACTCATACCATAAGGGTCACATTAACACAAATTCATATCTTACTCCTATATAGAGTATCATGTCACAACTCACAAGAAATTATCAAGTACAAACATGTCACTAACATAGGCCTTCTCCTAGGTGGAGCATTGACCTCACTTTGATTTCTATTGATAAAATACATCATAAAAATAATCCACAACTTCCATATCCTTTAGTACATTGAATCCATGATTCAAATTGCCAAACATAGAAAAACACAATTATGATGACTTATTATCTTTTACAAAAACTAAGTATCCATAGGATGTACTCACTTAAAAGGTGTGATGAGAATCACAACTCAGTACCACCACTACACCAATGTCAAATGTCAAGTGATCAAGTTCAACTCAATCTAAAAAAGAGTTAGAATCAATGTGTTAGTGATCATGGCCTTTGTAATGGCTATTGTAGTACTAAAAACACTTTAAACTTATCTATTGACTATAGGGAATCATCCCAATGTCATAGCTAGGATCAAGAATGCTTAAAACAAGTGAATAGGGCTGAACAGGGGCTTTGTGCCATGAGAAAATCACTGGAAAAATTTATGGGATGGACTAGGATGACTCACGCCGCGAGGCATATGGCCCGCGTCGTGAGCACCTGTAGAAAACCCATTTTGAACCTTTGTTTAAAATTTGAACTATATCATATACAAACTCAATTGCAGCAACTAAAACTTGTTTCTAATGTTAAAGGAACATCGAAAGAGACCCAAAATAACCAACAATGGAATGATTACGTTGTTCCTCATTTGAATCAAAACCTAATTTGAAGATTATGACCCATTTGACTTAGAAATTCAACATATAACAACATTGGGTCTCCATATTCATCATCACACACTAAAATCAAACATTATCAAAGATTAAAACTTACTTGATGAGGGTTATCAAATATGTCCAATGCCAAAACCAAGCAATCTTCACCAAAATTGAGTAGAATCAAGGTTAAAACTCCCTTATGTAGCTCAAATCTCATCATAGAATTGAAATTCCTCAAGAAATCTTCAAAATCTCCTCAATGTCTCTTTTTCCGTCCTTCTTCTCGATGGTTTCACCATCTTCAAGACCCAAATGAGTTATTTGTAATATTCCGATTTTTTTTAAATGACATCAATATTGGTTAATAAGGTGTTTTAATTTATCAAAGAAATTGTGATTCATATTTGTAAAAGAATATATAGTATATCATAGATAAATTGGAAATTCATTGTTTACAAGGGGGATTATAGTTATTTAATGACTTACAGCCATGTAGTGCAATTAATGATGTACAACGTACAATTGACTAAAGCTTCAATATTAGTAATGTAGATGATATGAATTAATTGTTATATGTGTAAATTGGTGAAACTTTAAGGGTTAAAAGTCTCAAGCTTGAAACTAGAGGGGTTGAATATGGAAAATGGGTTATAAAAGGAAGACACTAGAAGTTTGACTCATTTGAGTCTTCTTCTTTGGTTGTGCACATCGAGAGAAGGAAGGGAGAGTGGATGAGGCTGTCACAAGGTGAAATTGAGGAAATTTCTTGATTCTTGTGGTTTTGGTTTAATTTAGGTATGTTTTGATAGTATTTCATGGAAGCTTTGGATTTGAGCATCAAAGTGTTAACAAGTCAGTTGGTGCTCACAAGTAAGTTCCAATCTTTGATTTGTATTTGATTTTAGAAATACATGAAGTATTTGGTGATTTATTGTTGATTTGTGTTGAAACTTTTGCAAATGGGTCATTTTTGGGTTAAATGGAGAAATTGGGATTTGAATCATCAAAGTTAAGTAAAGTGGTGATGTTAGAAGTAGTTTTGAAAGACTTTTTAGTCTTTTGTATGTTGGAAATGAGTTTTGGTTGAAAGAATTGGATTTTGGTTGGAATTGCATAACAAAACAAGCCGAACAAATTACTGTTCACGGCAGCTCGCGACGCGAGGCCGACTGTCCTATGTAGTGCCTTTTTCCAAGGATTTTCTCCCGGCGCGAGGGACTAGGGCTCGCGGCGCGAGAAGCCCTGTTGACTCTAAAAACATTATTTAGATCCCCTTTGACCATGTAATTGATTGAGGATTGATTCTTATGATTATAGTAGATTAAAATGGAGTCTTTTAAGACCCGAAAGAGTGTCTAAGCATAGAATTGAGCTTATAATCTTAAGAAATCTTGTTTTCGGTTAACTTATGCAAGTTGGCCTTATGTGTTGTGATCATAGGAATATTGATCAAGTGTTTGAGTTTTGGTTTGGTTAGGAAGTGATCCTCGTCACTTCATTAGGTGAGTACACCCTGCGGATACCTAACTTTTGTTAAAGTTTATAAGTCGTCACAAATGTGTTTTATATGTTTGACAAATTGTTTTTATGAAATGTATTGAATTAAAGGATGTGGAATTTATGTAATCTGTCTATGTTGATGAATTGATAAATTGCTCATGATATGTTGGTATGTTGGTACTTGATAAATTGCTCACTTAAGAGGAGTTTTAAGTTATTGATATGTTGGTACTTGATAAATTGCTCATGATATGACACTCCATCTAGGAGTGAGCTATGATTTTGTATTAACACGTATGGTTTTGAGTTAATGAATTATGTTTACACTTAGAGTGTGTTATTGGCATTGAGATGTCAAATATAATATTGTTTGTTGAGCATTTATGCTTAAGAGTTATGAGTTATGTGACACCTATTTGCTTTTGATAAGCTTAAATGCATGAGTTACTTGGCATTTATGACATGTGCTTTATGTGACCCTTATGGTATGAATATAGTCCGGACTAGTGTGGTTTCAATTGCACATTCATTCATAGTTTTACTCAATTGTACTTTGTGCACTAAGACTTGTTGGAATATGCCCACTAACACACACGAGTTGGTATCACTGCCGATGAGGCATGGGCCTATTGGGTCACACGCCAAGTATTGATTCCGGTAACACCTTTGAACGAGAGAGAGAAAAATGCCAAAAATGGGTTTCGGTGGGGCCGGGCACGGCCGTGCCTTGTGAAGGTACGGGCGTGCCCTCGGCGAGGTACGGGCCCAAGGCCGGCGTGCCTAGGGTATACCTTTTGGGGCCGGCACGGGCATGCCTTGTAGAGGTACGGCCGTGCCTAGTGCAAAAGCACGAACTTAAGTCGGGCGTGACATGGGTGTGCCCGTGGGCTGGCACGGGCGTACCCTGTGAGGCACGGCCGTGCCTCATGCTGTAACAGCCTAATTAACTAGTCTTTTAAGACTAGTTTAATGGTGGACTTATGGCTATTCATGCTACACTTATTATGGGCGTTTCTTGGCTGATGAAATGAGTCTATAAGTTGTCCTAGAAGTCTAGTATGTGAGGTTAGCTCATCTTGATTAATATAGATACATATTACCAACATACTAACTTGTAACTTGCATGTTAGTTCATACTCTCTCAAGATACACTTGGAAGAAAGCTAAGGCACTCATAATCTTCAAGTGATGTTAGTTCTTTAGTGGTGATGTTCTTGTTGGCATACAAGCACTTTAGCAAGTGAGGATCAAACCAAACTTGGTGTGGATACCGATAGAGGAATACACCTTTGTATTCTCAAGTCTATTCCGTTTCAATCATCGTCAAGAAGGAGGTTGAAGAGGTTGCATGGTATATTTCTTCTTCTTCTTCTTGTTCCGTTTAGTTGGATTGCCATTGTTTTAGAGTATGGTCCATTAGGTGGTGCGTTGGTGGCATAAATCTGAAATTGTTTTATACTCGTTTTCTTTCCGCTTCGTTTTCTAGATGCCACCAAAACCCAACAATAACTGAGCCCTGACCAACAAACTCTAAGAGCAACACATTGCAGCAACAACATATTCAGCCTCAGCAGTTGAAGTAGACACACAGTTTTGCTTCTTGGAGGCCCAGCAAACTAATCTATCACCCAAAAAGTGTGCACTGCCTGAAGTACTCTTTCTATCTAGCATGCCACCAGCATAATCTGCATCTGAATAGGCATATAACTGTAGGCTTGAATCTCTTGGATACCGTAGACCAAGATCAGGAGTACCCTTGAGATACCTAAAAATTCATTTTACTGCCAGCAGATGTGATTCCTTTGGATTAGCCTGAAACCTAGCAGACAGACATGTAGAAAACATAATGTCTGGCCTACTTGCCGTCAGACAGAAGTACATCCCCCGTTTCGGTTGTGACTGAACATGAATTTCTTTTAAATGTGTCCTTTGAATCTTTATCACAAAACTGACCAATGCTGAATAGATTGTGGCCCAGTCCTTACACAAAGGTAACCTTTGTCATTTTTATGCTTTTCTTGATTATATTTCCGTACCACAGTATTGGTGCCACGTTGTCATTCCCAAAACGAACATTCCCAGAGTATTTGGGAACGAAGTTTTGAAGAAGACTCGTGTCACCGGTCATATGTTTCATGCACCCTGAGTCCAGGTACCAGATATTAGGTTCTTGCACAAAGAAAAGAAAGAGGGTTTAGGTCCCTATTTTGTAATAGGTCCTTGCGTGTTAACTTTACCTGAATCAGCAACCTCATTTATAATACAGTGAATGTTTTTCGTTGATTTCCATTGATTCTTTTGTTCCTCGGCATTGAACATTGAGTTTTTAATCCAAAATGGATCAGGAATAATTTGTGTAACAATTTTAAGTGGAATTTCACCCGGTTCCAACACAGAGGGTTGTATTTTTGCTTTTGGTTTCCACACTTGAACTATTTTTGGTTGATGTTGAATCTGTGAATTTGGTTTTGATGGTTGTTGAGTTGGTTTGGATTTGGAGAGATTTGTTTTTGGTTTTGTTGGATTGACCATTTGTTTTGCTTTTGTTTGATGTGTCATTGACTTTGATTTTAAACCTGAAGCATGTTGATTTTTAGGAAAACCAAATGATTGTCTTCGTGCTATACGTGAAGAATTTTGTTTCCATATTCGATCTTCAGTAGCTTGCCAAGCCTTGAGGAATTCCTTGTATCCACCACTCCTGTATGCTTCTAGTTCTTTGATTGTGATTAAGCGGTTTGTGTAATTCCAGTGATTCATCAGGTTGAGTGCATGTTTGGAGACCCATTGATGAATAATTATACCTTTTGAAATAACGAATGGAACATTGCATTGGTTTGCATATTGAACTCTCCAACTCTCACATGGTCTAATGCCGAAAGATTTTCTCAGTTTAAATTTAAATTCACAATGACCATGCAGACAGCCATTACTCACACAGAAAGATGTTGATGCAACCTTTTCCATTTCATTTTGAGTGGTATACTTGTTTATGAAAGCAGAAATGTGATGACATTTTTGTGAAAAATCGGTGCATATCCTAGCAGATCTAGGTGCATCTTTTCTCCAATTTTGCTTCCTTTTAAACTCTCTCTTTTTCTTGTCAGCTGTCCTTAAATCTGAAACATGGACAAATTTATCAGTTGTGACTTGGTGAGAATGATGTTTGTTAGTCCCAAGTGGTTCGAGTATGAATGGAGTAATGCAAGAATGTAGTGTGAGAGATGATTAACACCATACAA
>JAUEJL010134872.1:0-11085 GCA_032274825.1 Drosophyllum lusitanicum | reverse complement strand
ATAAGAATTTTTCTCTATAGAACACTCGCTTTTGTTATATATATATATATATATATATATATATATATATATATACAAGGTTGGTTCATGCGAGAAGCATCCTTTTTGTGAGAAGGGCGAGAAGCATTCTCAACCGTTGATCAAATAATGTATGGATAAAAGTGAACGTGGCATAATTGTAAATAACAACAACCTCATGTGATATTATAAATTCTAATTTAAGTAAATTCCTTATAGTCACTCACACACAAACTTTACCTATTTGATGATTTCCTCTCTATCTCTCTGTATCATCTAATCTCACACACACCTAACCTAAATTCCTCTCCATCTATTGTTGTCGCCACCCTCCATCTAATCTCATGGCTATTGAGTGCTTCTGCACCGACCACGACCTCCAGCAAGCACCTTATGTCGCCAACCATGACTCCAGCAAGCATATATTCTCCATATCTGTCTTCAAACGAACACCCTAAACAGGGTGATGAAAAACACAAGATCTCCAAATCAGGGTCATCGTTTACCGATCTCTCATGATCTCCATCTATCTCTCCTGCATTCTCAAGTTTAGGGTTGGGAAAGGTGGTTAACCACTAAAGAACCCATCTCCGATCATAGGTCCTAACGACGAAGAACTCCACCATCATCATCATTCCATGGCTAACCATGGTCGATCTCCGATCTGTTGCCTTGCCTCTTACTGGTTTAATGCCGTTTGTTTCTTTAGATTCAAGTTTCCTTTTCTCCTTTTCTCAATCTAACTTCATTTGTCGATTGCGGTTGTTCGACAAGCAAAAATAAACGATTATAGCAGATTAGTTTTTGATTGTGAATGGTGAATTGAGATGAAGAAGAAATTGATTTTAGTTTTTTTTAATGATTTTTTGTTTTGTCTTGTGAACATTCAACGATGGAAACAAATCTGTAAACATAATGTTGCTTTCTCTTTTGTTCATTGATGTGATGATGTCACAGTAGTAATTTATGTTAATTAGTTGTTTTGTGTTAGATTTACCTTTCTTAATTTCTTTTTTTATTTTATGCTTAGATGAGTTAGGACCAATGAATGTATGGTTATTTTGGATATATAATTTTGTTCACGAGTGCATATGTACCCAAACAACACGAGGTTGTAGTTTTTCATTAGTTCATTAATGAATGTTTAAATAAATTCTTAGTCCGATTTGTTTAGATTCTTCTAATTGTTAGTTTATTATTATTATTTTGCTGCGGTTGTTCATTAGTGAAAGTGAACATCTTAAGTTGAAAATTTTGATTTTTTTGTTATTATTGTTGATCACAGGTGAACATGTACGAAACAAGTCTTGTGGTTTATTATTAAGTTCATTGGTGTACTTCTGTGAAAATATTTTACTGGCTTTTAAAATGTTCTATTAATGAACATATAGGGTGAGGTTCAAGGAGAACCCTTTTAAGATGCACGATAGTGAGAACACGGGTAAACTTGTAATTTAGCATTTTTTTCTTTACGTTCATGTTCACCCGTAACCACCCAAAAGTCAAATTTACATCCTAAATCTTAAAATTAAAATTATTTCTATAATATTAATAATTTAAAGATTTGTATGCATTGATGCATATAGACAAACACTTTTGTATGTATTGATGCATCAGATATATAGTCAAACAGATAATCAAAAAACGTGGCAGTTTTTAAACCATCCGATCAATAAAATCAAAGGCCCAAAAAAAACGTGATAGTTTTTAAACCATCCAATCAATAAAATCAAAGGCCTAAAAGTGTTCTCTTTGTTCTTATTTTAAAGGTATTCAATTGGTAAGTGGAATTCATGGATGAAGAGCGTGGGGGGATCGAGTATGGCAAGATGCATGTAAGGAATTCATGGGTGGGCAATCCAATTGAAGGAGGGAGAATTGGACGGCTAAGATTGGTTCTCGTTAGAACTTTTCCCTATATATATTGTATAGTGAGCGGTTCAAACGAAAGTCCTGACACACTAATACTCACCACCGGAGAAAGTCCATACCACGGTTTCACCATTACAATCAAAGCCGTTCGCCAGAGAACAACTCTCAAGTCTCAACTGTGTATGTGAGAGAGGACAGAGCAATTGTGCCCATTTTCTTAAGTACAAAGGTGTCAAGGCTAATCGATTAAAAAACAAAAGCAAAGTAGGAGTCTTAGAGTGCTAGTAGAGGTGAAATACTCAAGTGTGGTCGGTTTTCAAAGTCCGCACCCTGCATTCTTTCTCTAGAAAAAAACAAACTCACAAGTCACAAGGGTGCACTTTTTAATTTTAAACAATTCAATATCTTATTTATTTGCTACAAGCCTACAAGTATGATAGCTTTAGTCTATGATTATATTTATAATTAGATTACTTATATTATGTGAATTATAAAGTATGTTTGGTGTTTTTTATATATTTCTGCATTGTGCATATGTATACGTGCACATGTTGATACATGTGTTGGAAAAAAACCTATCAATATGCACATGTGCATATATCTATGTTATATTTTATCATATAACACATATTTTAATTTAAGTATTAGAAAACATGTATAGATAAAACTTATAGACCAAATAACATGTAACCTAAATTTATAGATATTTTTTGATTTTTTAAATAACTCGTGTAATAAAAACAAAATGTTTAATTTATAATATATTTAATATTTTTTTGTTTTTTAAAATTAATAAGAAAGTTATAAAGAAAAGAGAAATAAAAGAAATGGAAACACGAGAAAGAAAATAGATACAATGCGAACTAAAATTGTTCGATGTCATTATAATACGTGATATAGTAGTCTTACGTTATTAAAAACGGAATGTTATCAAGTAAAAATTATTTTTAGCCGCCGCATTGCGCGAATACTGTGCTAGTATTTAATAAGCTATACACGTGTAAATTAGAAGAACATGAAAAACGAATGTAATAATTCTAACAATTAGCGGGAAGAAAAATGTTCAATGAATGGTAACCTCGTAACCCTTCTTAATTTATTAAAAAGAAAGAAACTAAACTTTTTTAACTTCTATATAAAAATTTAAAAGTTGCTACTTTAGCAAGAAAGGAAATTAGAGGTATCAGTATTTTTAATCGTCATTTGTAAGGTTTACCAAATATTGAAGTGTTATTTTTACAAGTTTGAACATCTTAATTTTATTTATATTTATGTATAATTTTTAATATATTATGATGTTTGCCAAATAAAATGTACTTTTTAGCATTACTATTCTGGAAATTATATTTTCTGGATAAACTTCTTATTACAATAAAAAATTATATCGTAATGTACATAAAAATTAAATGGTCAAAAATATATAATTATATCTACATAAAATATTATATGTGTCGCAACGGGGAAAAACAATAAGGAATCGAACCGTCACCCTCATCTTCGTTACTTTTGATGGCATCGATTTATATAACAACTATGAAGAAGAGTTACCGTTAATTAACATATCCCTTCCTGGAAATTGTTAGTACATATAACATATAATACACGAGGTGTTTCGAGAATAAAAATATGAGAGGTAATCCGTGTATAAAATTTGGTTACATAACAATAAGTTTTCTAGATACAACTAAAATGTTTTATATACAAATTATTACCTATTTTTTATAGTTCCAAGTAGTGAAATTATTTTAAGATTATATTTCACTCATGGTTTAACGATTTTTATATTATTGTATCAACCTTTGACACCTTTTAATATAATTCTTTACCTTAAAAAAAAGATTGTGTATGTGAAACAGACAAAATAGTGTTAGAAAATCTTAACCTTTTTTCTAATGCGCACTTTCCTTAAAAAGTGAACTTTCTATGTGATATAAATAAAGAATGGGTACAATGTTCAAATCGATATCACATAGTCCTTTATATAGTTTATGTTAAGTTACATCATTCATGAATCATGATCATCGTGTATCGATCGATGGGAGCCCAAAGGATAAACAATCGTCTAAACTCTAAACAAAACAAGAGTTCATTTCTAAAATTTTACCTCCCAAGCAACGTATGAGTATTACATTAGTTGCCGTCTTGCTGGTGCTAAAAAAATATACTAAAATTGACACATTTACACTAAAACTTATACCCAGGGCCATCTTAAGGGTGGGTTATCTGGGTAACCGCCCAGGACCCAAAGCTAGATAACGATCAGTGTGTGTGTGGGTAACCAAGTTTATTGAGCCTAAATATACAAACAAATAGAGAAAAAAGGCCCAATATTTTAGGAGAAACATTCGAAACGCAAATTTAGAAATTAAATAACAATTGGCTTAAGAAACACATAATGAGAATTCTTCACTCTTTCCAAAATCAAAGCTTCAAAGTTTAATTGTTCAAATTCTAATAAAACAGACATAAAATTTCTTTTATCTTGGATTTTTAGTTTGAGTTATTGATTATTGATTATTAGTTAATTAATTTGATTTAGTTAATTAAAATCAATTACTTTCTTGTGTCACTTGTTAATTTGGGCTCATTTTTATCACTTACTTGAAATTTAATCACTTGATATCGAATTATCAACTATCAAATTTGTTGTTGTCTCTTATTTGAAATCTTGAAACTCTTGAGAATTAGATGAATATTGTTGATAATGGATTAATTAGTTTAATAGTTATTAAGTACATTAGATAAACTGATTACTTGAATCACTTGATATCAAGTTAATTGGTGTGTTACTTGCATAATTGAATCACTAGATATCAAGTTAATTGGTTTGTTTACTTGAATACATGCATAAATTTATAATTAATTAATTAATAGATCAAGTTTTCTAAAATGTATTCTCCTATAGTCAAAAAAGAAAGAAGAGAGACGAATTTGAAAACCTAAAACGAACTCGAACAAAGTGAAAGAAAAATTTATAAAGAATTTGAAAACCTAAAAATTGTAGATTTTTTATTCAATGTTTCATATAATTTAGTACGTTTTTGTATATTTTAATGTTTTAGGACCCATTTTCTAGTTTTGCCCCGACATTCGAAAATGTTTGAGACGGCATGCTTATACCCACGTACTTTATACTAAAAGTTGAGTTAAACATTTAGCTTTATGAAAAAAAAAACAAACTTTAAATGAATGAATGGGAGTAAAGCTTTGGCCTTTGCGTTTTTGCTATGTCGTTTATTTAACATTTTATTTTTAAGGTGAAAGTGTAAAAAAAATCTTCATTTGCCATCGGACCAATGATTAATAGGCACATGGTCTTGCCTATTTGACCATCATGCAAAGAAAGAAAGAAAGAAAGAAAGAGGATAAGATAAATCCAGCTTGTGGTAGGAGAAGTAATAAATCATTTCAATCTTTTCAATAATTTTTAGTGTGATTACACATTGGTTGAAGAACAAATCTTTTCAATAATTTTAAATAGATTTTTTATAGTTATTTTAACGATTGATTATTTAAAATGTATGTGAGTATTACAACTGAAATCTGGATTATGTATGCATTTTTTCTCAAATTTTAAAGACGATTTCAATTAAAATTGTAAAATAATAAAAAGAGAAAATTTCAAATTTCGTCTTTGTGGTTTTCTAATTTTCATTTTTTGTTTTTTGGGTGATTTGTATTTCGCTACAATTTTGTATTTTTATACTAACCGTATTACTTTTTCTGTTAAAGGCTCCTCATATGTCTTACAGATAAAAGTATTTTAGTTCTCTCAACCACTATTCTTATTAGCAACAACATTTTATGCATTTAATTTTTATTTGTTTTGAATTTTGGCATCAGTAACAACATTAACAACTATATTTCAAAAACAATACCAACCTATTTCATAACCTATATAGATACCATCTATATTCTTCTTCTTTTCTTTCTTTTTTACACAAAAAACATATACACGTTCAAATATATATAAACGTTGTAGTCATCATGTATCAAAACAATCATAATTAACTACGTGAACGATCATTTCTTCTTCGGTTCAACCCGAGATCCTTGAATGACTTGATATTATAACCGACTTGATCACGGAGAAGATGAAGACGTTTGTCAAGATGCGCGAAAACAATGATGTGAAAACGAGAATGGAAGAATTATAGTTTTTAACTTTCTTAACGGCAAGTGTAGAGGACGAGAATGACCAGAAAGCCATACTCAAAATGAAATGACAAATTTGTGAAAAATATAATATTTATTTTAGTTTTTTAATTTTTAGTATTATTTATAGTAGTTATTTTTTTAATTTTTAGTATTAGTCATAGTTTTTTTAATTTTTAGTATTGCAATATTTTAATTTTTAAGGAATGGAATTTTACTTATTTTATTTTATTTGAAAATATTAATCAAATATTTATTTTATAAATATTATGTGTTTTTATAGAAAAATAAAAAGGAAATTGGTACTAACGTGACAATTAGTGACAATATGATGTTAGTTATCATCGTGATTGGTTAGTAATGAGTTAGTTATACTTATATAACGATTGGTTAGTAATAACAATTATCACTTATAAAACTATTATATTAACTATTAAGTTAAACCTACTTAGTAAAATATAAAAAACAAGTTCACTAACTAATAAAAACTTGTAAAACATAAAGTGGGGTGTTGAAGGAAATTAGACTAGGGAAGTAGGAAAAAAAACTAATCTTTAATAAAATTATGGGTTTGAGATTGTTTTCAAATTTTCAAAGTTTGTGTTTTAATAGTCTTGAGTTTTAATTTGGTTATTATAATTTCCCCTTTTTACAAACCAATGATATAATATGAATAATTATGATATATTTTTTTAAGACTAAAAGAAGATATTATTACTTATAAAATTAGAACAAAAAAGTCTCTAATTTAGAGACAAGGGCAACAACAATGTTATAAGTTATATGGATCGTACAAAACATACATCAATCACCAAACGAGCGACACCATTTAGTCCATTCAATGGAAGTTCTTTTCAACATGCTTGAAATTCAATCCCTAAATCCCTTGATATGGATGGGAAAAGGTCTTCCTCTCTCACCTTTCCTAAGTCCTCTACCTTTCCGTAAAGAATGAGATTATGCCAAGACCGAATATGCCACAATAAAATAGCACAGACCGTCTGAAAAGCTTGAAAGATTGGATCTAGCCAAAGTTGCAATAGAGAAACAACCTTTAAAAGCCTCCAACGAATCTGGCCGATTACTTGGAATGTTCCACCAACCCCATGTTTTTCTCCAAATCACTTGAGACAACCGACATTGAAAAAAACAATGGTCCTTTGACTCCTCTACTTCGTTACACATCAAATAATTTGGAGATTTTAAAGTCATACCTCTTTGAATCAAATTAAATTTTAGGGGGAGAGCATTGTTCACCAATTTTCTAAGAAACATATTTGTTAGGACATAAAATTGTGTTCATTTACAATTGAGTAAAGTTTGTTGTTGCTAAGATAATAATCATAGTATAGGGTAGATTATATAAATACTCAATGGATATATAAACAATGTAATTTGCCCTAATTCCTTTAAGCATTTCAATTACTCAAATACTGTGTTTGTTCTTGGTGTATCCTCTTAATTACTATTGCACTAAGTTCATAATCATTATGTGATTTGTTTCAATACATTGATACTTGATATAATTAGGATCCTACAATATTAATTTTCAAAGGCACAAGAGGGTTCCATAGTAATTTGAAAGGATCTCACGATAAAGTTTATTTTGAACCAATGCGGCCATTTGTTTCACAGAAAACATACCCCTTTTAACTTCATTCTATAACCGAACCTACAATTTTGAAGTCAATTGAAGAAAGAGTTATTACCAGAGTTTGAAGCTCTTTTAGCGATCTTCCACGTATAGTCGATCATCATTCCTAACTCCCATTAGAAAAGCGCCAACGATATTTAAAAGAGACTTCCTTGTGAGTTTCCTGTGCAAATAATTTTGGGAAGAGGTCTTTGAGTTTTGAATTGAAGCTAACAATCTCATCTGTCAAGAATTAGGAGATGGATCTATTGAGTTTCTTTACATTTATGCTAGTTGATACTATGGATTCTCAAATGATTTTGTCTAATCTAGCCATACCATTATCAAATCCACCATTTGCTCCGTAAAAGTCAATAATAACGTCTTTCCAAACATTGTCTTTTTCTGTCAAGAAACGCCGGTACCATTTTGCAAGAAGGCCAATGTTTTTTGCTTTCAAGCTTCATACCACCTGAGGAATTTTTCATAAGTAAATTTTTTCATGAAATCCAGTGAATTTTATTTTCTCCTTTAAATCCCTAAAAAGACGCGACTCTCAATCTTTCTAATTTCTCCAGCACTCCTTCGGATAGCCGTTAATACCGAATTTAGAAGAGTCAAATGCCCCTTGCAAGATAAACTACTCGTCCTCAAAGCAGATTTTGCTGAATTTATTAAAGACACTCGACCAAACAGATTTTAAACGCATGTTATTATTCACATGTAATCCAAGATATGTAAAAGGAAGAGTTGCAGGTCTGCATTTTAACTTTTGAGCTAAAAAGTTAACCTTCTCCCCTCTTAACCCAATACCCATCAGATTACTTTTTTCAAAAGTTTATTTTGAGTCCTGAGACATCATGAAAATAGTGTAAGATCTTTGTCAAGTTTTGGATATTTTTTCTGACCATTTTCCGAAGAAAAGCGCGTCATCCACGAACTAGAATATGTAAAGATTTTTTTTACTGCTTGAGAGGCATAAGCCTTTAAAGAGCCCAAGACTTCATGCTTTGATCGCCATTTGTTGTAAAGCTTTTCGAATTCCATTGATGGTGATCGGTTAACTAAGATCGTGACCGTGACAGAAGAGAGACATCTCTTTATCTTACTACACCACTTTTAAGTCAAAACCCATTAGATCCATTGTAGATAGATGAAAGTTCCAATCTACTGAGTAAAAAACACTTTAAACAGCAACAATAAGAAGCTAAAAAGTTCCAATCTGCTGAGTAAAAAACACTTTCAAAAGCAACAATTTCAACTTGTTTTTGGATGCAAAATTAAAGATCTCTTTTGTCAACTAATAGATTTTAAAAGAAAAATAACGTTTTTTGTAGGATTGATACTCATAAAATTTTGCTCTAGCTATTCTATGATGCATGGCAAGTGTACTAATTGATTGATATGTTGGATTTAAATTAAATGCGAGGCTAAAATTATGTGAATGGGATTCGATACATCAAGGTCTCAAAAATAAAACACTAACACATAATTCAAGCCTAAACTATCGGCTAAGGACATAAAATTTACAGATTATAGTGGAGGTTTAAACAATAAACATCAAACCTTGATACATATTCGTTAACTTCTCTCACACCTCTCTTTGTCGACGACAACAAAAACAGAAACCCGTTTTAGTTTTTGTCAGTTCAGTTTGATTTTCAAATGTAGTCGAAAATTCCCAAAAACAAACAATCTCATTCAAATATATTTGGTGCATGTATTCAAAACACGAAAAGTACGAAGAAACGGCATATTTCTCGACAAAATTTCACACACTCAAACAATCATAGAGGGGTGTTATAACTTATAACCCTGCCATATGAGAGTATTTAGAGATCTTCTATCATTCATTTTAAACTGGTTATTGCTTTTATACACTGGGTTTATATTGGATATATATATATGGCCGATCGGATAGCTAGGAGCAAGGATAAAGTTTTATTTTATTTGATCTTCTTTCCTTTCTTTTAGGCATGCTTCCTTGTTTCTAGCATTAGTTTCCTTCCTGTATTTGGTTTTTTTCTTGTATTTATTTGACTTTCATCATCAAGTAATTCATCGTGAGAAGAATTAAGTCTCTCTGATTACCAAAATCTATATGGTATCAGAGCAGGTTCGACATAATTAAGATCGTCAACAGCAAAACCTTCATGGCCGGCGACAACCCGGAAGGCTGCAAAACGAATGGAGAATCAATCGACACTAATTCTCCATACTATCTACATCCTTCCGATTACCAGAAGCAGCTCCAGGTAAACGAATGTCTCACCGATAACAACTTCAATGATTGGAGCCAAGAGATGGCCAATTTTTTGTTCGCCAAGAACAAGATTGGTTTCGTCGACGGCTCTCTTCTTAAACCCGACAAGAACAATGACAAATACATGTCCTGGATGCGGTGTGACTCCATGATTAAGGGATGGCTTACCACTGCCATGGAGAAAGAGATACGAAGCAGCGTAAAATACGCAAATACAGCACTCGAAATCTGGAAAGATCTCCATGAGAGGTTTGGAAAAGAAAGTGCTCCAAGAGCATATGAAATAAAACAATCAGTCACGCATACTCGCCAAGAAGGTATGTCCGTTTCAGCGTATTTCACCAAATTAAAAAGTATATGGGATGAGATCGATTCAGTCCTACCAATACCGTGATGTGAATGAGATGGATGCAATTGCAATGTTGGAAAAAGGATCATGGAACTCAAAGAAAAAGAAAGACTGTATGAGTTTTTAATGGGACTTGATGCCGAGTTTTCTGTTATGAGAACCCAAATACTCGCTACAAAACCAACACCTAGACTTGGAACAGCCTATCACCTAGTAACTGAGGATGAGCAGCAGCGAAACATTGCCGGTGGAAAAAGGCGGCACCTACTTCCTACGCAGCAGCCTTTCAAGCTTCACAGCAAGTAAATCGTGAAGGCTAAAATAATAAAAGAACTTGGCAAAAGACCGACAAGGAAGGAATCAATAACAAAACAGGACACTGCACTTTTTGTGGTAAGGATGGGCATGTTCGAGATGGGTGTTTTAAGCTTGTTGGTTACCCGGATTAGTGGCCGGGAAAGGGAAAAAAGGAAGCGATAAAACCAAAGGCAGCCTTGGCCGAAGCTAGCACCAACAAAATACCTGGGCTAAGTGATGAGCAATATGAGATGTTTCTCAAAATGTTTTCCAAAACCAGAAGACTAACGACACTCCAAGGGCAAACATGGCAGGTAAATTTAACAACGAAGGTGAGTGGATACTTGACTCAGGGGCTACCGAATATATGACCTATGATCGGGAGTCTCTTGAAAACCTAACCACAGGTAGTAAAGAAACACCAGTCACTATTCCAAATGGTGAAACCATTCTCGTAGAAGGAAATGGTGAACTTTGTTTCAAAGGGGGGGGGGGTCA
>JAUEJL010134861.1:0-11086 GCA_032274825.1 Drosophyllum lusitanicum | reverse complement strand
AAAATTTTACCAATCTATGTGAAAGTTTATTGAATAATGAAAATTTAGAAAAGAAACAAACAACCCGTTTTTCAAAATATGAACATATAACCAAGCACAAATTATTCATCGCCGCCACATCGCACGGGCACTATGCTAGTAATAAAGTAAACTAGTAATCTTTCTTGTGTAATACACGTAATGCGTTTTTTATGTTTCGGTTAAACTAAAATTAACAAGTTTATAGTAACCTTTGATTAATATATTTACTTACAAATAATATTATACTCACAATACATAAAATAAACAATAAAATATCATTCTCCTGCAAAACACAAATAATAAACTAGTATATATGAGTGTGTGAGTGTGCAAACTTTATTCTTATTTCTTTTGTCTTATCGGTTACTATAAATCTGATATTTTAAAACAAATAAAAAACACTAGAATTATTTTCCTAGTTCATTTCTTGAAACTTCAAACTCTGATAAGATGAAACTATTGGATTCATCACAAAGCTTTCCGATAAAATTTAAACTTTGAAAACTGGAACAAATCTAGTCAATTAGCCGAATCTGGTTTTATTTGAGATCGACCCGAAATTGAACCAATATCAAATATTCGATTTTGACTTGGTTTTATCAATAGTGATACAAACTCGTTGGTTTTTTAATATGGGTAGAAAATTGACCAACCAAACAATTGAACAACTTGTAATTGACTAATTGTTATGCAAAAAGAAGCGGTGATCATTTTAAACTATATGAACACGTGCCTAGTTTTCTTTTTTAACACCCCTATTTATCAAAAAAACTCGGCCGCCGCCAACCCCTTATTCGGCTATTGGTAAAGGTCGACGGTTCGGATGACCTTTCCCTTTCCTTCTCCTTTTAAAAGCTTTGAGGGTTCAAGGTCGAACAAGTGTTCCATACCAGAAACAAAACCGTGAGCCAGTGGGGCAAAACGAACAATATCATACTATAGGGTTTGGTTGTTATAGAGCCTCATGGTTCCCGGGCGATGTTTCGTGCCGGTTGCTTTCGTCGAATGTTTTAAGGACGACTGTTCTAGCTTTTATTGGCTGTTCAATAGTTTAGAGGTTTTTGTTCAAGGTCGGTTGATTGTGTTTGTTTCAAGTTGTTACCGTATGTTTCAGACTTTTCCCATTTCAAGGGTTTACGGCTGTCTCCGTTTCAAGGGTTCAAAGGTGGTTTTTGTTCAAGGGTTCAAGGATTCAAGGTTTCCAGTTGTTTCCGGTGGTTTGTTTGAGGTTTGCGGTGGTTGTCGGCTATTTTGTTCGAGGTTTGTGGTGGTTTCCTGTGGAAACTAGGTTCAAGGGGTCGAGGCTCGAGTTTTTGTTCGAGGTTTTTCGGTGGTTGCCAACTGTTTCAAATGGCCAAGGTTCGGTTTCAACTTTCAAGGGCTCAAGGGGTCGAGATTTGAGGTCTATTCGAGGTTTCTGTCTGTTTCAAACTTTTTCAAGATTGTCTCCGTTTCTTTCGAGGTTTCTTATTTGGTTGGGGTTACTTTGCTTTCCAGTTGTCTCGAGGTTCCTAGAATTCCGGTCGCTATTCAAGGTATGTTCGACAGTCACTGTTAGAGGTTTGTTTCTAGGTTGTTTCGTTGTTTGTTCGAGGTTAGTTCGGGTATTTGAGTGGTTGTGGTTCGAGTGGCTGTGGTCGAGGCCATCTTTCCAGGTTTCAAGGTTTCCGGCTGTGGTTTGAGGTTTCATACGTTGTAGTTAAAGGTTGTGGTTAGAGTGGTTCACATGCTTTGAGTGGTTGTGTTTCTAGGTTTAGATGTTTGTGGTTCGTGGTTTCCAACAGTTTCGGTGTTGTCTCTGTCTGTTAGTTTTTGTTAATTCAGGAAGTTTGTTTTCAGTGTTAAGGTCGAGATTTCATAACCGGACTGGACCGGCCGGTTCAACCGGCACGGAACTAGTTTAAAAGAACCGATTAAACCTCTGGGTATTGGACCAGTGCGAACTGTTGAACCGGGAGGTTGAACCACTAAACCGGACCGTATTAGACCGCTTTGAACCGTTTTTATTCTTTTTGTTTTCGTGGCCTAGTAGCCAATTTCAATTTCATTTAGACTTTTAAAGTAGTACAAATTTACAATTAAACTATTACCCTGATATATTCACCTCAAATCCATTTGACGACAACTTGCGGCTAGGTTTTTTTTTATTACCTTTTTTCACTTTTAAATATTTATAACGTCATCCAATTCTTTAAATGGTCCGACCGGTTAAACCAGTAAACCATAGAACAACCGGTGTGATAACTGATCCGGTTTTCAAAACCTTGAGTTTTACTATTTTTTAGTTAGGTTGATCAGATTCATCCTTTTAGATTTGGTATTATTAGGTTTAATGTGATGTGTTCTTGTTTAATTTCCTATATTTGTTCCGTATACTTTTTAACATTTTACTAGTTTTATTTATTCTATTTAATATATTGCCTTAAAAAAAAGAACAAGTGAACAACCCGATTGGTTTGATGAACACCTCAACAGGTCATCGAAAGGGTCTAGTTTCAGTCGCAGGAAAACCCTAGTCCAGGTAACACATACTCTTCTCCTCTGAAGCTTTCATTCAACAATGATTTTTACTTGTTTATGTCTCTGTATAATCAATTTATTAAGTTAATAATCACTTGATATTGCCCGATTTCTCGACATCCTCATCAACTCTATGAGAAAACCCTAGCAGCGGTAAACGCTTACCTCCTATACTTTTACGCTTTCAATGAATTAGGGTTTATCATTTTCGGTACTCAATTTGGATCCTTATCATTTTTTTATGTCTCGTTTTCATCGTAATGTTAAGTTTTTAACAGTAAGATTACAGTCAATTGACGTAGGTTTTGGGGTGTTTTCTCAATATATAACCGTTCATGTAATCTCGATTAGATCTTTGATTTCATCTCATAGTATCTTATTTTGCCTAATCTTATTAGGAGTAAATTAGTATTCCTAATAGTTAATCAGCTTCACTTCTAGAAGTAATTGCCATTTCAAGTTGGTCTGCACAGTCCTAACTTAGAAAGTCAAGCATTGACGGTAATAGAATTGGGGTGTCTTACAAAGATCAAAAATTGATTAAAAGTAAAGTTTTGTAATAGGTTTCTAATACTCGCCATATAGCCTTTCTCGTCATAAGTTGTTATGTGAAGAGGATAAAATGAACTAACATAAGCCGGACGGCTTATTCAATATTGCTAGGCATAAATGTACATGTAAGGCAAAGAAGAAACTCCAACATGCTGCTACTGTAGTGGCTGAACCTGAAACCAGCAGAAGGCAACCACCTCTACACAATTCTGTATGTGATGACAAAACAGTGGAAAATATCACCTTACTTCAACCAGAAACTGAAACCATAAGGGGAAGGCAAGCAGATTTAGAGATAGAATAAACTAGTCCTGGAAGGATGGAAATTAATACAAACGCATTGGGTCATATGATTGCAACCATTATTACAGAGATATCCAAGGAAGCTGGTGGCCTAGCTAACCTTTCAAGACCAAGTAACTCAATCAACAATGGCCAGACGGGACAACCTCATGTTATCATGGATCTCGAGGAAAACAAAAGCCATTTACATCAAAATCCAGAATTCAAGAAGCTTGAATTAAATGCTGCCCTAGCAGTATGGTTTTTTCTATATCATATTGTTTACATTGGCCACCTTTGTGCAAATTATGCATCCTGGCTTTACACTTATATTTACCATTTTTCTGCCCTAGGTGATCAAAAAGACCATGAAGTTGAATGCAGCTGTTCCGTTTAACAAACCTGTCGATCCTGTTGCACTTGGAATACCTGTAAGTTTATTTGTATATAATACAACATTTCGTTATAGTTATTTTGGACTGATCCCTGCCTTTGTTAACGGTGTCTAGTGATGTATTCTTTCTTTTTGGACCTATCGAATCTTTGTTTTCAACTGTGCAGTTTCTCTGGAAGTTTGTTTTTCACAAAAATCAGGAATTGGATTTCTTGTCGATTTGATCTAAATTGTTGGGTCTTTGTCAGTTTCCATGATAGATATTATCTAAATTACTATATGCGATGCAAAAGGTATAGATTGAGATGCTAGATAGAAAGGTATTCTTAAATATAGTGGAAGAGACTTTTTTCCTCATGTAGTCTTTGAGGAAACATTTCATGCAAACTTATACTCAAATTTTACATATAGACAAGGCTATGAAATGTAACAAGAGATGTTGTCCTATTTAGGTACTTCTATGAATAACCGAACATTTTGGCTAATTAATTTACTTTAACACCCTTAGGGTCCAATACTATGTTCAATGATAGAAATGTAAAAGCATATCTAATTATGTGTTCTCTATAACAACTTTAAACCTACATTGATGTTCTTGTTTCACATTTTACTTTTGATGCATGTTTGTTTACATGTAGAAAATCCCAAATTATTTATGAGTGTTCTTATAAAGACAACAAATCTTTCTTATGCATTGGGATTATTGATAATGGTAGACAACAACAAACAATAATGATTTTCCATAATGATCTGGGTGGAATTGGACCAGGATTACTTTGATGTTATCGGCACACCTATGGATTTTGGTACAATACGCGACAATCTTAAAAATGGTCTCAAGTACAAGAATGCATCAGATGTGTTTAAGGATGTCCAATGGATTTGGTACAATTGTCTAAAATATAATAAGCAAGGTGATCATGTTTTGGAGCTCATGAAGCGAGTGAAGACATGCTTCATGAAGTATTGGGAAGCAGCCGGATTAGAGACACAACAAGCTATTGTTGGTAAGAGCCCGTCGCTGTCATCCTTATTCCAATCAACTCTATAAGTATGCCAAATGTAACTATTACTAAATTCCTTGATAACACAGCTTGCATGTGTGTGTACATATTATAAATATAAAATATATATTTATGTGTGTATATTTATTTAATAGTTACGTATAGGGGAGGATTATTGTAATAAGAAGTTCATGGTAAAAAGGAGATCGTGACAAGCTAGGCTGCCACATTCGTGATCTCCTTTCTCTCCATCCTTTTTACCATAAAAAACATTTTTCTTGACCTAATCCTACATGTGTGTGTATGTATTATATATTTTGTACACACACAGATACATAAATATAGGAGTAGGATAATATAAAAAGTCCTATATGGTAAAAAAGATAGAAAGGAAGGACAGGATGACATGTGGTGGGTGCGTATCAATATTCACACCTTCCCTCATGATGCCTCTTCTTTCTTCCTATCCTTTCTTTAAGCTTAATGTTGCGATAACCAACCCCTATATATGTGTGTAATGTGTATATACACCACAGTTGTTAATAGCGCCAAATAGCACCGGTATAGCGAATAGCGTAGCGTAACGCTAGGTGACCGCTATCAAGCATATAGCGGTAGCGATGGCATTTTGGTAAAAAAAATTTATTTTCTTTTTCATTTTTTTTACCTTTAATCAGTAATACGAAGCTTTAGATGATCTTTGATTTAACTTATAATAGTTTAAGACTTAGTATTATATTTTGTTCTCTAATATATATAATAGTTTAAGACTTTTAAGGTAATCTTCTAATATATAAATATATAATTATATTTTAGAAGGCTATCGCTAAATACGAAATAGCGACCGCTATTTAGCGCTATTCGCTATGTAGCATATAGGTAGGCTATCGCTATTTATCGCTATTCGCTATTGACAACTATGATATACACGTGGGTGGGTTATTGGTAAAGAAGCTTAATAAAGAAAAGATAGAGAGGACAACGAGGATCTTTGGAGAACGCCTTTTATTTTCAGAATAGTGACAACAATTGTGGGGGTTACACACACACATATATATAATTATATATATGTATATATATGGAAAAGTTCATTTGAGAACTGTTTTTAAAGTGAGAAGTGCAAGACCCATTTGTAACCCTCGTTAATACTCATTAATATGGGTATATAGGTCATTTATATATTTACCCAAGCGTGTATTGCTTGCGGGTGGATGAGTCATTATTTAACGAGGCTTGATTTTCCCAAAATACCCCTATTAATGAATCATCAATGAACCCTCCCTATTACAACCATTGATTAAATTTAATCAGGGCCAAGATTGGTTCTTGCATGAAAAACAATGCTCGTTTGAACTTTTACATATATATATATATGTGTGTGTGTGTGTGTGTGTGTGTGTGTGTATATGTACATAGGGAGAAGTTCATTTGAGAACTACTGTCAATGCAAGAGCAGAGAACCTTTGTAACCACCATTAATGACTTATATATAGGGGTATTTTGGTCATTTATTTTATTTACCCTACCGTGAATTGCGTTTGGGTGGATGAGTTATTATTGCTTGTTACCCCTAATTAACGAGCCGTTAATGAAATTAATGAGCTATTGACTTTATTAGCCATTGATTTATTTTAATCAAAGGCCAAGATTGCTTCTTGCGGTTCTCGTAATGAGAATGGTTTTCAAATGAACACTCCCCTATATATATATATGTATGTATATGTATACACACACATATATAGAGTTATAGACACACACACACACACACACACACACACACACATATATATATATATGGCAAAAGTTCAAACGAGAACTGTTTTTCGTACGAGAACTGCTAGAACCAATCTTAGCCGTGCAATTCCCCCTCCTTGAATTGGATTGTCCACCCATGAATTCCTTACATGCACCCTGCCACACTCAATCCCCCCACGCTCTTCATCCATGAATTCCATTATCCAAAATGAACGGCCAAGATTGGTTCTCACAGTTCTCGTACGAAAAACAGTTCTTGTTTGAACCCTCCCCTATATATATATGTAGTAGGGGAAGGTTCAAATGAGAACCTTTCGTTTTGCGAGAATCTTTTCAGACCATTAGATTAAATGATCAAGGGCTATACATGATGATGGCAATCTGGTAACTGAACCTTTTAAAGTAAATTTAAAACCCGAAAGGGCATAATTATTAAAACATGTTAAATGATTATTAATAGATAACATTACAGAATCTTTTGAAAATCTCAGTTGCTGTTTATCCCGAACAAATCTCCATCCCCTTCGTTGTTTTAACTTCCCCACCGAACAAATACACACTAGGACTCTTAGTGAACAGATCGATCAAGGAAGTTTGAGTTGCTTTGTTCATTGAAAACAGGGGGATTTTTAGAAATCATAAAAGTGAAATAGGTGGACAGGTATGCTTTGACTTACGTATGATGTATTTCGTGGTGTCAGTGTTGCCTATTTGGCATAAACCGAACCACGTTATGTGTTTAGTGGTTGTGATTTTGTAGATTTAGGGTTTCATATAATGAGCAAAAGCCATACCCATTTTTTATTTTCACTCGAAGTAAGGGTGAGATGGTGATGAACACAGACCCGACAGGCATTTATTTCAAAGGCGGAATGGTTATCATGTTTTGATTTTTAAATGATTTGAGTATTTATGTTTTAATTTTAAGTGAACATGTAGAATGGTGTCCTTTTTGCTTCATATCAGTGAACATGTCCTTAATTGAAGTGTAATGAAATTTACAAAGTGGTTTATAGAATGGGTACAACTAGCCTCATAATAGTCAACAGAATGATGATAGAACATATCAAATCAGTCATTGAACTGAACTGAACTGAATGGTTAACTGAATCATGATATAGTGAACGTGAACCCTTTGACTAACATAAATGAACAAATATACGTTTTAAGTGAATAGAATAGGTGACAGAATCATGATATAGTGAACATGATTGTAAAGAGTAAATTTTGTAGTCTTTATGATTATGCTCAATGGTGAACTGGTAGACTGTTATGATTATGCTTAATTTGATGGGCTGTTACGATTATGTTCATTACTGAACTGTACTTTGGGTTACAGAAGATCAAGAAGCCAAAGATGGAACTTCGATACGCCAAAGAACAAAAAAACAAGGTATGCTTGTTGTAAGTTTGCTGAACTAAATATATTTGATTTAAATGTATTTTAGGATTTTTTTTGTGCTTACTTGTGTTGGAATGTTTAGCTCCAAGGTTGGTGGTTGATGAAAATGTGCAGCGAAAATTGAAAGCTAAGAAGGAATCAACAAAAGGTACGATAAAAAAGGGACGCTTGTTTAAACAATGAAATGTAAGGCTATTGAACATAAGAATACGATATCATTTTGTATATCCGTGGAGCTTACAAGTATTTACTAGCGTGGACAAATGAACTTGATTTGAAATTACTAGTGAAAAGGATACAATATCAATTTGTATATCCCTGGAACTTACAAGTATTTACTAGGGAGGACAAATGCACTTGATTTAAAATCACTAGTGAACAAATTAATATTTCATTTCAATTTTGGTTTATATTTATTTTTTTATATCATTGTTAGATTTGGTGCAGTAACGTTGCATGTTATTTGATTGAGTTTGTAGTAGGTAAGAAGAAGTTGAATGTCACGGTGACAAAAGCGAATGTCCTTGATGGAAACAAGCAAAATAAAGGCATGTTGTTACTTCTATTGTTAAGTGCTTATTGTTATTAGCTTTATTTAATGGTGCTCACTAGTGAATTTACCATGTATAAGAAAAATGTTTTCAAAACTTTGGTTGTTACTCATGTGTTCAATAATGTTATTTTAAAGGTAAAGAGAAGACTAAAGAAATTATCAAGAGGATAGTAAATTATTGTGATCTTGATGAAGAACGTCCAAGAAAGGCAAGAAAGTCAAAAGTTAACCAAGGTAACAAATCGGTTGTTAGTGAAGGTCCTTCAGTTGCTCAAAGACACATAAGAATTAGAACGTCACCCAAACCACTAACCACGGCAATGCAATCTTTGAGTGATTTACAAAAAGAGTGTTTAGAAAACTTGGGTTTTGCATCTTTTATACGGTTCAGATTAGATACGATACCGTGGAAGTTGGGATATTTTGTCGTTGATTGTTTTAATGAACAAAAAATGGAGATGAAGTTGAAGCATGGTGTTATCAAAGTAACCAAATACTCAGTATTCGAGATGCTTGGAATAACACTTGGAGGTAACCCAATAGAGTCCCTTGATGTCCCAGAAGAAGAGGATGAGATTGTAGTAAACTGGAGAAAACAGTTTGAGAAAAGGGAAATGACTACAAATGAAGTAATGAAAAAAATAGTTTTGAGCAAAGAAGCAGATTGGAATTTCATACTGAATTTTTTAATTTTGTTTGTGAACACAATGGGGCAGAGTTTCACAAGGGGGAAGTGTGATTTATCCATTCTGCGCTATATCAGAAAGGATACTGATTTGAAGAAAATTGACTGGTGTGATTATGTTTATAATTGCGTCAAGAGTTGCAAGAGAGGATGGAAAAAGGATGACGAAAATAGTTTCTTTGCTGGCCCAATCACTTTGTTGACGGTATGTTGTAAATAATATATACATTAGTATTTATTTTGATATGCATTTTGTTGAAGTTACTTCATTGGTGAACGAATGAATACAAATTATTTTATCTGATGAACATAAAGTTAAATGTTAACAGAGGTTTATGACTTTAAATGTAGCTTTTGTTTGTGGATAATACTGTATGCAAAGGTTTAGAAGTGCAACGATCAAGGCCGGTATTGGTTCATTGGACGAGTGAATTTCTCAAACAGAGGGAGGCAGAGGGTAACTTTTGGGAAGCAGAGTTTGCTAAACAGTACATACCATCATCCGAGTTGGAGAGTATGGATAATCATGATGAACAAAGAGAGAAAGAAAGCGTCAATAATCTAATGGAAGCCGAACCGTGTAATGTGCAGGTATCATCTGTAGAAGTGCAACGATCAGGGCCTGTATTGGTTCATGGGATGACTGAATCTCTCAAACAAAGGGAGGCTGCAGGTAACTTTTCGGAAGAAAAGATTGCTAAACAGTACATACAACCATCTGAGGTGGAGAGCATGGATAATCATGATGAACAGAGAGGGAAAGAATGTGTTAATAATGTAATGGAAGCCGAACCCTGTGATGTTCAGGTATCATCTGTAATTTGGTAAACATATGCTAATATAGAGTTTTATTGTTATTAAATAGTAGGAGGGTATGATGTGTGGTAACTATTTTTGCAGGGATATATAACTATAATGGAAACATTGTTCAACTCAATAATCGCTGACAAAACACAATTACTCAAGACGGTTAAAAGTGCAATGTCAAGGTTTCCGAATAATTCAGTGCTTGAGGATTGGGATGGCAAGATCAGTATGCTGGACGAGGTTTTAGAAAAAATGCAACGAGAATTTGAAAGTTAATTATCCGTATATGTGATTGGATTATGTGTAATAGGTGTAATGAATTTAGGTGATTATGTAATAGGCAATAATTAAGTAGTGAACCTCTTCACTAATAAACATTTACGTTATGCAAGGTTAGAGAGTCAACAGACTAGTTTTTGGTTATGAAAGTGTTTAAACATATATATATTTATATGTTCTCTAATGAACCCTAATCAACTTGTTCAGTGATGAACTTGTTCACTAGTGATGGTGCATTAAAATGTTCGGTAGTGAACATGGATGTTAAGCAAAGTTTGAGGAATAAATAAGGTTTTAGTTATGAAAGTTTTTGAACATGTATATTTATATGTAGTATAAGAACTTTTGAGAAAAGTAATAGATTCGGTTTCAAAAGGTTTTTTTAAATACATGTTCACTAATAATGATAGTTATCGGCTTTTGAATATGGTTCAAGTACCCGTGCAGAATGTAATAGTATTTCATAATGAGATGGATGGTGGTCTACGTGTGTGACGTAAGTAACACCATCTTATTTGGTTCAAGTGCTTTTTAACAAGTACTAACACTGGTTGTGGAAAACACACCATGTCATACAACATATGAAACTTTGATTTTAAGTTCACATGAAACAACCGAAACTACACATCAAAGTTGATCCGAAGGTTTGGTTGTTCCTTGTTAATGTTTTGGTCCTTTGTTTGGTTCAAGTCTTGTGTTTGGTTCAAGTACTTTTTAGTTATGATAAATGTAACACCCCGATTTCGAGAACCAATTTTTTCTTTTTAAAACATTAATTCTGGTTTCTTTTTAAATACGCAGCGGAATAAAACACGTGACTAATATTTTACAA
>JAUEJL010134850.1:0-11087 GCA_032274825.1 Drosophyllum lusitanicum | reverse complement strand
ATATCTTATAATATAATATATCACTATTAAGGTTAAAATGATAATTTGCATCATTCAGATTGTTCATTCAGAACTTTAATCAAACAGCATGTCACATTCAGAAGCAAATCATTCAGAGCCTTTGAATTATTCAGGCCACATAATCATTCAGCACTTAATCATTCTGTTTTAACAAATAGCCCCTTAACCTTATTGCCTCTAATTGTAATAATAATAATGATCAGTTGCTTGTACAAGAAATATAACCACATCTCTTCGTATCATGCTAGCATGTTTCTACCATCACGTCTACCCTCATCTCGCATCTACGCTTCCAACACTTGTCTAGGTGTTGATGCTATCTGTCAACATATTTTTAAATCTCAATTCTTTCGCGTTTTATAATTATATAATATATTCTTATTAATATCCAATATTTATCATTAATTAAAACAACTTATATATTACACGGATATTTAATCTACGGTACGATTACCGAATATCATAATCAAATAAGATAAAAAAATAATCCATCATACTTACAATCAAAGATTATAAAATCATGTACATATATATGAGTTATATTAATGAAATAAAGGATAATAAAAAATTAAAGGAATGTACTTTTGTTCTATGGGAAACAAATGTGATGAGTAAGGAGACGTGATTAATTAAACAATTAATCTAAATCAATAAAACCATCATTACTAGAAGAAGAAAAAACAATTGGGAAAAAAAGCCTCAAAAAGGGAGTCTTGAAAGGTTTGGTTAGGTCATAGGTGTTTAGGAAAAAAAGGGAAATCAATCTCATGTTTAACAAAAATAAACCGGGTCTGAAGGTATGTAATATTCACGTAAAGTTTTTTGGCTTATAATAGAAATAATTTTTTAAAAAAATTAAAAAGGAAAGAAAAAAAGCCGAGTCCAGAACTCCAGATCCCCTTTAATTATATACAAATTAAATCACCCTCGTCTAGGAGTGAGCATCTTAATAAAAAAAATAAACCGTAACCGATAAAATCGTTAAAACCGAATCAAATGAAAACCGATGGTTTGGTTTATAAAATTTCATTAACCTAGTAGATCGGTTTCGGTTTTGTACATGTAACCGAACTGATACCAAGCCGATGAGGATTTATTATTTAATTATTTTATATATTTAATTATTAAAAAGTGAAAACAAAAAGAAAACAGAAAAGTTGAAATTTGGAGTTCAACTTTTTGATTTCAAACTTTTTGGATTTGAAATTTTCAATTTGTATTTTGGATCATTCCGCCATACCCATTCTCTCACGTCCCAATATCCAAGTTGTGAATTAGAAGAGGCCAGGAGGTATGTAGCATTAGGCCCAATTCTGTGCATTAAATATAACTCTAGCAGTCTAGCCTACTATTTTGTAATTTTGTAACAAAAAATAACGGGCTTAGCAAATCATAAAAAATAATCAATTATTTGGCCCAAATTTATGACTACTATAAAGTGATAAAAAAAATATAACTCAAACCCATATTCTGAAATAATAAAGTCCATTAAGTTTGACCCAGCTTAATATAACGGTTAACCAAAAAACCGATAACGAAAACCGATCCGCTATCATAAACCGCTAACTGCCCCATTAGAAACTGATACCCATCGGTTTGAAAAAACACATAACCGATATTATCGGTTTATGGTCAAAACCGACCCATGCTCAATCCTACCCTCGCCACACTTCAACCTCTCAAACAACCATTCTTCACAAACGTTAATGTATGTATAAGAAGAAGATAATAACACTTGGCAAAATTAAAAGCAAATATTTAGAAAGAGGAAATAACAAAGCAATGTGTCAATCTATGAATGAAATAGGCATATGATTAGGTTGATAAATTAGGCATATATATAAACGAACAGATAATCGAACGTTCACGAACATTAACGAACGAACGAGAGCTCTGTTCATGTTCAATCATTTAATTAAACGAACCGAAAATATTGTTTATGTTTGTTCGTTTATTAAACAAACAAATTTCCCGCCAAACGATTTCACGAACGGTTTATAAATGTTCGGTTCGTTTGCGGTCTTGCATGTATGGACCAAACATAATGGAATTAAATGAAACTAGAAATGAAACCCAAGAAACTGAGATTAACATAAATTACAAAAGTAACAAAGGTTTCTAGAAATTAACATATTGCAAGACAAATAAACCAACATTGATACACTGTCACTAACTGGCCTATCCTATGTCCAAAATATTATCATTGCTACTTTCTTGTCCATCAACATTTTTCTTCAATTTCTACTTCACTTAGTTTCACCATCATTTACTGTAGTAGGCTCAACTACATTATCCACCTTGCACCTTATCAAACACACTTTCATTATTGGCTTCATTATCGATCACCAAGGATAATAGTTTCACCGCCAGTTCCGTACCGTTAGTTGGGTTATCATCGTCAAAACCATCGTTTTGAACTTTAAATTTAGTATCAAAAACATAAGAGAAAGACATTTAACCTAACCAAGCCCAGCTTTCATGGGGCGAAAGGCTCCTAGGGCACAACCATGATCAGTCGAATGAGACATATTTAGGAACAGAACGATTCTCTAAGCACAGGCACTGTATGTGTCAATTTGGAATATACTTTAAGATTAATTAAATGAGTAAGAATTAACTCGAGCAAAATTAAAAACATCCCAAATAGTCATACAGATCAAAAATTTCCTAACCATATTCAATTGCTTACAACAATCTAGATTGCTTTACTAATAAATAAACGACATTAATCTAATACATTAAATATTTAAAAAATTAGAAAATAGGCAAGACATGTCTTCCTTGGCCAAGCTAACACGACCCTGTTTACCCACCCTCCCTAAACGGTCTATTAGAGTATTGGATATACTTTCCCCACTCTTTTTCTCATCTTTCATGCCACGCATCATCACACTATCTCCCTATCTTTCAAGTTTCAAGCCTAGGAAATACACATCTTCAACCACTTTATCTTTATCTCATTTTCTAGTATTAAGCATGTGTGTGTGTGTGAGAGAGAGAGAGGGAGAAAGAGCTTGCGGGGAAGGGAGCAGGGAGGAGAGGCGCATGGTGGTAGTCTTCAGAGAGAGAAGGAGCTTGGCGGTGGTGTTCCGCGCAAGGCCAGATAGGCTACGCCACAGTCTCACCCAGCATACCTAATGCCCTTATCTTTAAAGTCCAATTGGATAATTGGATGAAGACATTATCAATTTCTTTGAACAAAGAAAAGCTCACAAGCTTTGATTTTATATTACAAAACTATAAAACCTTACATAAGCTAAACAACAAAGGTTGTGTGATGATGCATCATCCTTTATTAATATTAAAAGAAAAAAAATTATAGCATCATTTACCTGTTGTTTCACTTGAGCTCTGATGTAGCCTCCTTGTCCAAGAACCATGTGAGATTTCCTTCAGGTGAAACCTTTTGCACGGGCAGTGGGTAACCATAAGAAGCATGTTTTCCCAATGCCACCTTCACCGCATCAGCTGCATCTTCTCCGGTCACCACCATTGCAATTTCTGATGCCGAATTGATCAAAGGGAAGGTGAAAGTGATCCTTTGAGGTGGCGGTTTGGGTGAATCCGTTATGGAAGTCACCCATTTTTTCTTCTCAAAGCGTTCAAAATGCCAGCAGAAGAGGGATGCAACGTGCCCATCTGGACCCATTCCAACTAACATTAGATCAAATTTAGCAAACCCTGTAATTGGTGATGCTTTAAGTGTCTTGTTTGCTACCAAATGCTTAAGCCTCTGCTCGTATTCATCTGCTGCTTCCTCAGGTGATAATTTTTCCTTGATGGGATAGATGTTAGATTCAGGTATGGGTACCTAACATCATATTTGAGTCATGAAAAACAATTTTGCTTGTAATTGGTGTAAAGATAATTACCACAAGAAGAAAAACATATCATGACCTCTGATCAGAATATAGTTGATTGCTTCTTTCCATAAATGAAGTTGGTTACATATATGATATATGGTACACTTAGAAATTTACTTGTTGATTTTTTTGTACTTTTATGACAAAAACATATGAATTGAACTTGTTGAGAATTCATAAGGCAGAAACCAGATTCGTTCCAACATGCTTTGGAATTCAAATTCAACCAGAATCAGTTCATAATATCATGAAAATAGCTGATCACTTTGCTTAATAGGCAAATAAAAAGGGGAATTTTAATATATTTCAGATCGAAACTGAAGTTTTTTAGTTTAAACTTGCTTCGATTTCAACTCTAGATGATTTCGATGGAAATTGAAAAGCAAACCACAAAGGAATCATTATCACAATCACAATCAGCGATCAATAAACCTCTTCTACGCTTTAAAACCCTAAAAATTACCTTGCTGAGAAATCCGTCATAAGCGAGCTTGTAATTGGAATCAGGATGATCGAGAGGAACAACACGTTCATCCAGGAAGAAGATCAACCATTTCGACCAATCTATGGAATTAACATACGGAGGCTCCACTAATTTCCTATACAAAATTGAACTCAAAGTCATCAAAAGAGACAACGTATAAACAACAATCGCTATTCATTCTTTTTTTTTCGTGATCACAGAGTGCATTCGAATAGTAGGTTTTAGAGTTACCTGAGAGTATCGATTAAACTACCGCCGGAGAGCACGACGGAGAAGGAACCGTTGGCAGCGATGAATTTAGCAGAGAGATCGGAAATATAGCCGGCAAGAGCGACGGCGACGTGTTCCTCCGCCTCGAATTTGTGAATGTTAGGGAGCGCCATTTTTCATCACTGTGACAGATGTAGAGGTGTCAATTGTCAAAGAGCAACTATGTGTGCCCTGAAATAAACTATATGCTTTCTTTTTTCATTAATTATTACCGACCGGTTTTTTAGTTCACCCGATTTTCTCACCGGGTACCGGGTTAACCCGGTTTTCAGTTTTTTTAAAATTTCAAATATATGTGTATGTGTGTATACGTATATGTAAATGTAAAAACTACAAAAAGTAAAAAAAAACATTGGCTACAATAACAAAAAAAACATAAACCTACAATATCATCATTTCAAACACATGAATCAAGTTCAATATAATATACAATACAAAAAAAAAAATTCAAACATCAAACAACAATTCTCTAGGTTCACAATTAAACCAAATTAAATATTTTGAAACATTGGAAAGTGAGTTAGAATTTAGGGTTAAAAAAAATTTTAAAAATATATATATACAAAACCGGGTCAACATAGACCGGTTCGACCATTAACCCGGCCGGGTCACTCCGGGCCATAAATTGCCAAAAACCCGCTCTACGTTGACCCGGTCTAGTCACCGGGTCCCGGGTCGACCCGAGTCTTAAAATGCTACATCAGTTTTTTTTACTTTTTCCTGCCCAATCTAAATCAACCCAAAACCCAAATAGCATCATTCCCAAATCAACCTAAACATTTTCTTTCTCATACTCTCTCTACAAAACCAAAAAAAAATTTGAGTTTGATCGGGTTGACGAAACCGAAAAGCAAAAATGGAAGAGGAACCCGAAAGGGTAGTAGTGGTGTTCCCGAAGGAACCCACTCACCCTAAAGTAGCCCGAAGGCCTTCGGGAGAAGCTTTACGGGTGGCCTAAGAGGAATGTTTCAAAAAACAAAATTAACGGGGAAAATTCTTTTTAAAAAAATATTTAAGAATATTTTAAAAAAGTTAGTCAAACCTAGAGCCCTGTTAGGATCGGGGCTGAAGCTAGAATTATGAGTTAGGATTAGATCGCAAGTTGAAGTTGGAGTTGAAGTTTAAACAAAAGAAACAAAACACAAAAATCTATTTTTTTAATAGGACAATAAAGTTGTAAGGAAAAACACAAGCACCTTAATTGGGAAATTGAACAAAGTTCGGTACCTTTTTATGCAACTTGCCCTTGATTGAATGGTAAACTATAATTTTCAACTTTTATTAACTTGGTTAAATATTATGGTGTTGATTATAATTCTTGGTTTGCTTTGACTTGTGATTAAATCTAGCTTGGATTTTTTTACCTAACCCTTCATGTTTGGGATTGCTCATGTATAAATGTTTTTTTAAAATTGTGTATGACGATCGATATTTAAGCTACATAAGGTTAAAGTCACGTTTTAAATTGGGGGTTTTGATCCTTTGATACTTGTTACAAGCAAATCAATGTTGAGTAATACTTTATGCTAGGTGTTTTATAATCTCAAGTGGTGATAGGTATTCAAATTTTTATCACATAAGTTAATTGAATACCATTTGAGTTATCATATTTTTTAACATGGGAGTATTTCTTAATATCAACGTTGGCTAATATTTGACATCGAGTTTTAGTACCATGAATATAGTTATAGTCTTCTTGACCAAAAAGGCTATATATTTTGTGATTCTATTTATGAGTTCATCAAAACCATTGCACAACTTGATCCTTATTATAGGTTATGGAGAATCTTTCTTAAAAAACACTCTTTATCCATCGTATCTTTTACTTTAATCTTTCGTGTTTCCATAATTAGTCATTACGTAGTTTATAATCTTATTTTCAGTTAATTAAAAAAAGAAGCAATATCCAACTTTTCGAAAGAGTAAGATTTCATTAATACCAAAGTTTTGAATTTTAACAACAATTCCTTGAAATCGGCAACCCAGTTTTATCCTAGTTACTAACGAGCGCTAATACATTCATGTTGTGAGTTAGTCATATTTAAGTTAAAAACAAATATTCTCACTCTTTTGAAACACCCAACTCACAAAAATCAAATCGAGAGTCATCAGGGTTTTTAACGGGTTCAAGGCAGTGACCCAAGGTCTCCATACCCATCCTACTCCGGCACTCCGATAATATCTTATTTTGTATTTTAATGTGTGTGTATATTGGGCGGTTCAAATGAAAATGGATATTTAGGTGAGAATATTGGGAGACTTAATCTTAATCATTCATTTGATTTGATCTGATGAATGTAGCTCTTCATTTTATTCATTACCCAACCATGAATTACGACGGCCATGTCGCTACGATTGTTAGATCTAATTGATCAACATCTAATTGATCGTTATGATTTGTTTTCTCATTCACATCTAGTTATCTATTCTCACAATAACCCTCTATATATATAGAGAGAGAGGAGGGTTCAAGAACCATTTTTATTGCTAGTACCGCGAGAACTAATCTTGGCCCTTGATTAATTAAAATCAATGGTCAATAAAATGATGTCTCATTAATAACGCATTAATGAGGGTTATTTTGGGAAAATCAAGTCTCGCTTTTAATGACTGCTCACACGGACGTAATTCACGATTGAAAAATATATATAAAAGACAAAAATACTCCTATTAATGAGTATTAATGGTGGTTACAAACGGTACTCGCAATAAGAATAGTTCCCAAATGATCCACACACACACACACACACACACACACACACACACACACACATATATATATATATATATATACGGTGAGGTTAAAGGGAGAAGCCTTTTAAAATGCACGACAGTGAGAACCTGGGTAAACTTGTAATTTAGTATTTCTCCTTTACGTTTATGTTCACCCATAACTACCCAAAAGTCAAGTTTACATCATAAATCATAAAATCAAATTATTTCTATAATATTAACAATTTAAAGATTTGTATGCATTGATGAATCAGATCACAAACACTTTTGTATGCATTGATGCATCAGGTATATAGTCAAACAAATGATCAAAAAATGTAGCAATTTTTAAACATCCGATTAATGAAATCAACGGTCCAAAAGAAATGTGACAATTTTTAAACCATCCAATCAATGAAATCAAAGGCCCAAAAGTGTTCTCACTTTCGTGCATTTTAAAGGTGTTCTCATTTGATTCTAACTCTATATAATATATATATATATATATATATATATATAGTTAAACAATTGTAAAACATAGATAGAGATACAAAATCTCTTAAAAGATGTGTAATTCTATTATAGCATGGGGTGTACATCAGCATAACCCACTACATACTTCAAGCATGCTTAAACCCCCTTACTACCCATGCTTCCTTTAAATATTTTTTATTTAGAAAATACTAACATCTCTCTCCTCTCCTCTCCTCTTTTCTCTCTTTCTCTCTCTATCTCTCTATTCTTTGTCCTTCGGCATTCAATCACCGAAGAACATCACATTTTTGCGGTACCAAATTGTGAGGGGTAGTGTTACCCTCGGTACCTCGTCGCCACCTAAACATACCGAATGTATGCTTCATTCACACCCTTTGCTCTTAGAAATCAGAAATTCACACATAAGATCGTCACCTGGTTTTTTGTAGAACCTATTTATAATCAAATTTGAAATTTTTAATTCAATCAAATTGCTCTATGTATTTATATAAGAAATCATGAAAATAGATATATGTATATATATAATGCACTTATATATAATTGCTCTACGTATTTAATCAAATTGTTATATAGGAAATCTAGATATATTATACACTTATATATTACATAGTTCAATATATTTATCTAAAGTAAGTCCGATTTATTATACTATATTATTATAGTACGTATATATCTAAAACGTCCAATTAATTAAATGGAACAAACTTAATAACCTTAATTAATTAGATAGATAAACTTATCTTACTGTTTAATGTTTTGATATAAAAATAACTAATTCTAAAAACACTTAAAAAATAAAGCGACATGATTAATGAAAAAAATTAAAAATAGAATCTATTCTTTTAATATATATTAAAGATTAAAAATGCTTTCAATTTTTTTTATCACATTTTCAAATATTGATTTCTAAGAATTATTTCAAGATCCGATAATCTAACAAGATTAACTTTTAATTTTTAAAATCTAATTTATTATCGAATATCTTTATTTAGAAATAAACGAAGTTTGATTGATTATTAAATACAATGCTTGTTTTTATTTCTTTAGTAATTTTTCAGATTTTAATTTAGCTATTTAATTATTTCAAAAATATTTATAATGGGTAGTAACGTTTTTTAATGTTTCATTATGACACATTAACTTTTATCGACACATGACAAATTTTGAACTGAATTTTTGCTACATTCTTAATCGTCTTGCTTAAATTCTTTTTGCAGATCATTGTAGATAATCTTTTTACCATTTAAAAGACACCAAGTTTAATAATTTTCATCAAGTCTAAGTCGAGAAATTGCTATTTAAAGTTGGATATGTCTTAAACTGAACCATTTAACCTCTTACTATTTTTTTTATTCGACTCATTTTAAACCCGTTTTTAGTCATCTTTTTTGCATTGCTTTATAGACAACTTGATTCCTTTCAAACTATAACTTTTCATTAAGTATTCATGGAGAGTTTCGAGTTTAAAATGTCAAATTTGTTTGGTTATTACTTCGAAAACATGGCAGAAAAAATGATTTTATTGTTCATTTCTTGGTCGTTTTACTTGATTCTTTTCATAGATTATTGTAGTCTTTCTACTTTCATAAGACATCATAGGGGTGTTTGGGATTGCGATTTGAAAACAGATTATGCGTTTTTAATAATCAGAATCAGATAATCAACTGTAAGAGAACGTACTACTAAATAATAGTGTTTGGATTAGATTATACTGCTTCATATCGTAATAATTAGATAATCAGTTTTTTGAGTGCTTGGAAAAGTAGATTAATTGATTTTTAAAAGGTAAAATTTCAATAATCAAATAATCAGTTTGAAAAAGCAACTCAAAATTAGATTCTCAAAACTTCGTTTTGTAGTCTCAAAAACGTAAATAATTAATTTCTGAAAACACAATCTCAAACACTTTAAACTAATTATCTGCGATTTCAAATCTGAATAATCATATAATCCAATTCAAATGCAATCCCAAACACCCTCTTAATCACTTCCATTGTGATTTTGATGCATTTTGAGGGTAGAAGATAATAACTCTTTAAGTAAAGATTCCAATTGTAAATATGGTTAACCTTCTAAAATGTTTAATGATCGGCCTATTATGGTTAATAGGCCAATCGTTCTAAATAATGTGAGGCATGACGTTGCACCATGGTCAAACTCAAGTCTTGGAAGGCATGACGAGGCCACGACATTTTATAAGGCGTGACTTAAGGTAACAATTTTGTATATAAATTATAATTATATATATACAATTATACAAGCCAAGACGAGCTTTTTAGAACCATAATAGCCTATGCATGTCAACTCGTGGTTTTAGTCACATATCATGGAATCAACGCCCTTCATCATGAAAATATACTCGGCCCTTGCACCTTAGATACAAAAAAGTTATAATGGATGAATTACTAGTCAAACATGAAGGACTGCACACACGCATACAGAGTCGGTCCAAAGGTTTTTGATGTCCGGGACAAAATAGGTTAATAATGCCCCCAGATATAATGTTTACGGAAAGAGCTATTAGGACTCCTACTAGCAGCTTCATAAATATTCAATATAATCAAAACAAAACAAGCTAAAAATTTTAAATAATTATAAAATAGAATTTCTAATACAAAGCACACATTCAAATGCATCATCTACACCACTTTTTTCTAAAGCAAAATCTGTATTATTAAAAAATACAATAAATTAATAAAAAATCAACGGTGACCTGTTTAACCTGTAATTATAGGTGACATTACACATAATATTATTCGGGGACTTTGTTGTATTAATCTAAAAAATGTGACTTTAATGTATTAATATCAACAAAGTTTAGTTCTTCACACATAATATTAAGACGAGAATACTTTATTACATTTCGGTGGACATAATCCAAGTTTTAATGTAAACATTTGAATACTATTTTCTATATGCTTAGATTTAATCACTTCCATTGTGGTTTTGTCATTTTGATGCATGTTGAGGGTAGAAGTTAATAACTATTTAAGTAAATATTCCAATCGTAAATATGGTCATCCCATTATGGCATCATAGCCAATATTATTGATATGGCGTAGTAAAGTCTTGGAAGTCATAGCGAGACCATGATATTGTAACGCCTCAATTTCTAAAATTTAAAAGAATGCTTGAAACAAAAGGTATTTGTCTAAAAACAGAATCTGATAAGCTGATGGAAACCAACCAAGTATTCTTGAACCCTCTGGTTCGTACAAAAAGGTAATACAACCACAATTCAT
>JAUEJL010134839.1:0-11088 GCA_032274825.1 Drosophyllum lusitanicum | reverse complement strand
CTCTATGAATCTGTTTATTAATCAAACAATTTGACATTTTTAATTAATATCTAACCTTTACTCGAATGATATCAAAAATTTTAAATTTAACGCCCAAATAAAATAATAATTTAACCGAACCGTTCCAAAGGTAATATTGTAAATATACATGTCCAAAAAATCAAATACTCTATAACTTTCCTATTTACATAGCCGCCCCCATTTACATTAGGGTTTCACCAAAGAGGTCTCACACTAATTCAGATCTCCTTCGTAGTTGCAGCTTTGTTTGGTCATCGCACTACTCGATTGAGTTCACCTACATCACTTCATTTCGAGTCAACGAGTTCGCTTCTTCTCGATTTTATCCATTTTCACTTAATATAGAGACCCATTTCTAGTTATTTATCTCGATTTTCAAATTTTAATTATCCTGAGTTGTATATAGTTCATCTGGAGTTGGTTGTTAATCTCGATTTTCAGTTTTGCTAATATGTTATTTATCGATTTGCTTTGTGTTTTGATTTGTTTCAACTTTAGTTTTAAAGTTTAAACTTATGACAGTCCTTTTGCTTGTATCAATTGCAATATATATATCTTGAATTAGGTGGCACGTATTTTGATGTTTTTAATATAGTTCGTTTAACTTCATAGCTTTAGAATGATGATTGTATGACTTCAAATCTTGATTGTTAAAACGGAAAAACTGTAAAACCGAACCAAAAACTGACTTCAAAACCAAAAACCGAACTACTCCAAAACCGAACGGTTTTGGTTTTGGTTCTCCAAAAACCGAAATTTTCGATTTTGTTTCGGTTTTATGTCAAAACCGAACCATGCTCACCTCTAATCGAAGGGTCTGTTGAGTTACCTTCCGCCAAAATGATGATCTCATAGGTCTATACTCACTTTTACCCTTTTTTTTTTGACTTTTTTGGCTCATACGTGTTAGAGGTTTGCTTATTTAGGTAAATTAGTTTTTTATTATATACTCTTGTTTTTGTTAAACCATTTTTTATTGATGTGGTACGTAATATTGGTTGCGTATTTTATACCTGAAAGTTGAAACATTGAGGCTATTATATTTTAAGAAATCAGTTGTGTGAGCAGTTGTTAGTAGTTTAATCCAAGCCCAGCCTAGCTACTTGACCCATTAACCAGAACAGATCAATGTTGAAACCCTTGTTTAAATATTTGGTGAGATATTGCATTCAGGAACCATATAATATAAGTTAGCAAAGCAACTGTGGTTTGTCTGGTTCGTATTCTAATAACGAAGCCTTGATTGATTTTAATATATCTAGCTTGCTTAGTTTCATTTATTCTTCTGTTTTTCACTTTCATAACTCTCGATCCTTAGTCCGGATTGTTCTACTCGTCTTCTGGTCTCGGATACCTTGCATCACGTACTAAGCCTCAGACTGTTGTTTTAGCCGATGATGTGTAATAGTGACGGATATAGAAATTTAAACTACAGAAAGCTCTACATTACAATATTACAAATGTTTAACCTGAGGAGTATTGAACTTTAAGTTCCAAATAATTACCTCATAAGTTATAAGCTAATAATATTAAGCACGTAATATCAAATAATTTCTTATTAGGTGTGTTTAAAATATTATATGATTACACTTATATATAAGTGTAGCGTACATAAAAAAAAATTTAAGCCATGGAAGCATGGACTAGGGTTGTCAATGAGGCAAATCAGATCAGATAACATCTTTTAAATATCTAACCTGACCCACCCGTAGACCTATTTAATTGGATTTGGATCTGATTCATTAACATTTAGATTCATTTAATTAGATTTGAATTGGATCCATTATTTATGGATCTTGACTCGGAGCGACCAATTTAATATTATTTCTTTATTATTATTTATATAAAAATATATCAAATATTTCTCCCACCCCACACGCCCCACTCCTACCATTTTTATTTTGCAATGTAGTTGTGACTTGTAACCTCATCAAATAGATATTACAACTTTTTACACACGATTCCAGCCATGGTAGCTTCTTTGCCCTATAATTCCAGCCATGCTTGCCGCCAGGGGCGGTGGAGGTGGAAGATGGTGGCGGACGGTAGTGAAGGGACCTGCGGCGGGCAGTTGATGGGTGGTCAGCGGCGGCGGTGGCGGATGTGATGGTGGTGGTAGGTGCGGTAATGGGTTACGGCGGCAGGTGGTGGGGCTAATGGTGGCGGCCGATGGCGCAGGTGGCGGGTGGTGGCGGGAGGTAGTGGCGATGGCCGATGGCCGAGTGTGGTGGGTGGTGGCGTCAACGGGGGTGGGTGTTAGGGACGGTGGTGAGTGGTGAGGGCGGGTGGTGGTGGATGGCGGTAGCGGGTGGTGGGTGGTAGGTGGCCACCGGTGACTGTTGGTGGTAGTCGATGGTGGATGGCGGCGGTCGGTGGTAGGCAGCAGCAGGCGGTGGTAGGTGGTGGGCGACAGCGGGCGGTGGGCGGTGAATAATAAATTGATGATGATGGTGGTTGTTAAAATAAAATTATAGTTTAATATTAAATGAGTCAACCTAAACAGATTGTGGATCGACCCATTTAGTGATCCAAGTAAATGGATCGACATATTGAATTGCTTATTGGGTCGTTGAACCTAGTTTTTTTAACACGTTGGATCATATAAATGGAACACTTCGGATAGATATGTATCAAGATCTGACATATAAACGCCCCCGGCACGAACCACTACAAATGTCTATCCCGCCCACGTCAATGACCTTTCATATATTATATATACGTATACGTACGATGATGTAGTAAAAAGTAAAAGTGATTTTCAATTTTGAAAAAGGCAGGAAATTCCAGCTTGTTTCCAGTAAAACGATTCTATCCAATAAACTAATAATTTGTTTCTCCTTATTTGTAGACCACTAATTAAGGGTAATATGGTAATGTCACTTCAACCTGACAAAACACCAATTTTCAAACACAATCAAGGAATTTCCTCCCTTTTCAAAAGTTAAAGTGAAGTGCTCAAAAATTTGGCCAAAAGATAAAAACCACCCTTGCAAACCACAAATCCTTATTAATCCCCATTACATTACTAGCTTTCACACATCCAAGGTAAGGAACAAATAGAGATCTTTCTGCTCTTAACCCTCTCAATCCCTACAATCCTCCAAACCAAAAATGGCAATGAGCAACAATGTCATAGGAGCCATCAACTTCATAGCCATGTTGCTCTCAATCCCGATTATCGGTGCCGGGATCTGGCTAGCTTCCGAAACAGATAATAATTGTGTCCAGTTCCTACAATGGCCAGTTATAGTTTTAGGGATTTTAATCTTGGTTGTAGCCATAGCCGGATTCATTGGAGGGTTTTGGCGAATCTCGTGGCTCCTCGTGTTCTATCTAATTGCAATGCTTGTACTTATCATCTTGCTCGCGTGTTTGGTGATTTTTGTGTATATGGTTACCGCGAGGGGTTCTGGTCATCCCGAGCCGAGCCGGTCTTTTTTGGAATACCGACTCGACGATTACTCGGGATTTCTAAAACGAAGAGTTAGAAGCCATTATAAATGGGACAAGATTAGAACTTGCTTAAGTTCTACTAGTGTATGTGCTGAATTAAACCAAACATATCGCATGGCTCAAGATTTCTTTAATGCACACCTCTCTCCATTGCAGGTCTTTTTCTAACTTAAATGCTATATATACTTTTTTATTCATCTTCATTTTATTTTCTGACTTTCCCTATACTTCAGAAACTGATATTATTTGTTTTTTTCATCATTCATTGAAAATTTAAGCGTAGTTGATATATATTGTTTTTTATAAATTTTAATATTTGTTTGGTAATAAAATATATAATAGCCGCAATTTAAACATGTGATGGCACGTGACGAGAATATGTAAAGACAGGTTTTCCTAAGAAACTTTTGTATGAAAAAAGTTTCATAGATCAAACTTAAGGAAGAAAATTTGGAATAGATTCTAGCATATACAGTTTAAGGATAGAAGTATGATTGTCTACATCTTATCTTTCAATGTATATAGATGTTAATAATCTATCCTGAATATATTTTCACAAATTTTAGTTCTAATATACGTACAGTCGGGATGTTGTAAGCCTCCAACTCGGTGCGGGTATACTTTTGTGAACCCGACATATTGGATAAGTCCGATAGATAATGCAGCCGATATGGACTGCCTCAACTGGAGCAACGAACAGACGGAGCTTTGCTATGCTTGTGATTCATGCAAGGCCGGATTGCTACAGAATTTGAAGATAGAATGGAGAAGAGCAAACATAATTTTGATCATAACCCTTTTGGCTTTGATATGTGTTTACTTAGTCGGGTGTTGTGCTTTTAGGAATGCCAAAACCGAAGATCTCTTTCGTAAGTATAAGCAAGGTTACACGTGACTTGTCGCTCAAGGCAAGTGTCCGTCCGGGATTGAATGTAACTTGTTGAACAAGGCCGGCGACGAAATGAAATGATGCTTAACTTGCAGATCAAGAAGTGTACGTGTGTACCTTATGCAATATATATTATGATTGTGTTGAATGTGAATTAATTAGTACTGTCAAGGATTTGATTAATTAGGTTTGAATTTTTTTGAGACAAGTTTTGTTTTAATGAAATGGAATTTGTGTTGGTTCTCCTTAATTTCTTACAATAAAAAAGAGAGCATAAATTGGTGATGATAGTTGAAAAATATCTAGTTTCTAACGTGAGGCATGACATGACGATATAATTAAGCATTAAGTCTTAGAAATCATGATTGCGTAACTTAAGACGATAATTTTATTATTCGTTTCCGGTATTTTCAACCATTTTTTAATAAATGAATAACTATAAATTCGGCTCATATGATTCAATACGTTTAAAACATTTGAAAAAACACGGCTTATAAGTGTAAAAACGTAACAAGCTAGACCTTAATGTACGTTAAGCTTTACTCAAAATGTTGGATGTCAATACGAGCTTTTTAAAATCATTGACAATATATTAGTCTAAAAGTGTAATATTTAATTTTGCGATTAAGTTATTAATTACAGCTATCAGCTATTTCATGGTAAAGCGACTTAACTCGAGGTAAACAAAAGTGAAACACGAAAGTATAAAGCAGCGTGATTTGAGGGAGACGCCGAAAGTAGCGATTATTTGTATTATTATATTATTGTTTATACTATCTATATAAACAATTTATAAATTCTCCGTTCTTCAATTGACACAAAATCTTAACCTTTCCTTCTATATAAATTATCCATTTATATCAACATAATTTCTAAAATTTTATTAACCTCTCTCACATTATTTCATAAATATAGACAATTTTTTATTTTAATATCTTTTAAAATTTATTTTAAAAATTAATAAAATAGTTAATGCAAATAAAAGAAAATTTTAAAAAACAGACATGTTACTGAAGAAAACTTTTTCGTGAAATTAAATCGTGCGAATAACATATCATTACATTCTTAAAAGCAACATGTTGTAAAACTGAAATTATTTGCCGCCGCAACATTGCACGGGTTCAATGCTAGTTTAATTTAACGAGTGAAAAGACTAAATATCATAATTTGTTTTTCTATTTTCAGTTTATTATAAGTTATAACTACTTACTACGAAGTTGGCCGATTTTAGCACTTAAGCACAACAGTAGACTTTTATTTGTCACAACATTATACCAACTCCATAAACAAAAACCAAAAACACTTTTAATTTATCATGTAGTGATCACGGCGGCGTTGGACTAGCGATCACAGCATGATAAGTCATCGATCACACCGCCAATCACTTGTGTACTACAAGATAACATGTTTTCTATTTTTTTTATATTTTTAGAAAAGAAATTATAAAAAAGTGAGGTGTTTTTTTTAAAATAAATGAGCCAGAAGCCATCTAACGGCTTGTTTGTTTAATTTTTATATATTAAGTTTTATCTGAATAAAATGTCTGAATGTCTGTAAGGAATAAGCTGTATATATATAAATAATGTTTGCTTTTAATGTTGAATGTGGTGTCTTAATTACAATTAAATAGTTTAACAAATTCACTAGAATTCAATAGAACATTGTTAATAAAAGTATCAGTCAATAAAAGTAATGAAAATCAACTACATATCTATTGAAGTACTATGTCCATAACCAATAATAATAAATCTAAAACTTTCATGATAATTTAACCAATATCTTTGGAAACACCCATTTGATGGAACCTGCTGATATTTGCAGTTCTAGGAATCATGATGAATGCCCACATACTCATATTAAAGTATTAAACATCATAATCATGTAAATAGGAAACTGATTACTTTATTAGTATGTTAGCAACAGGAAGCCATACTCTATAAGTAGGTGTTTAGGCGTGTTCGCCATAATTGTTGCAATCTGGACTGACTAATGTGTCGGAAGAAACTACTGTAGATTTAATTGCAAGCAAATAAAGTTATGAAGAAATGAGATTCCTTAAAACATCAAGATTACAAAGAGACCAACGAATGATAAATTTTCAAACTCTTAACGGCCTAGTGAATTAAGCTATTTCCATATTAAACTTGTTAAGTTCTTAGCAAACACTACCCAAGTATTTTACACCTTTAGGAAATGTGGGCTTATATACCTCAAATAATTTAGAAGCCCACATAAGTTCATTGGGCCACACCCTACCCGACCCAAACCCAATATATAACTTGTTAATATTTCCTTTATCCTATGGCTTGATAAAGGGTAAAGAAATGGCGGCACTTGAATCAGTGAACCTTTCATACCTGCAAATCTCATCTTCTCCAAACTCCTCATTACAATTCCCCTCGAAATCAAATGTCGCAATTCGAATTATCACTTCGACCCCCAAAATTATCCTCAAAACCCCTTATTATCCCCTTCCTCTTCCGATTTTTCGAAAATTTCAGGTCTCAGCACACCAACAAGAGATTCCGCTCATAGAAGAAGAAGAAGAAGAAGAGAAATTAGAGCAAACCCAGAACGATGAGAACAAAAGGAAGCTATTTGTTCTTAATCTTCCATGGGCTTTCACTGTGACTGATGTCAAAAATTTCTTTGGAGAATGTGGAACTGTTGCAGATGTTGAGGTTTAATTCGCATAACAGAACATCTATTTTAGTGTTTTTAGTAAGATAATATGGAACAGTTAGTTTAATTCTGTTATTCTTGGTTGAAATTGTATATCAAAACGTGTTATTTTTGTTGATAGATAATAAAAAGGGAAGATGGGAAGAGAGGGTTTGCCTTTGTTACAATGTCTTCAGGGGAAGAGGCTCTGGCTGTAATCAAGAAATTTGATTCCCATGTAAGTTTAAATTTTAATTTTAATTTTAATTTTTTTATTTAAATATCATATGGTTAAGGCATAACAATGTGATTACCGTTTGTTTATCATGCTTATTTTAATCTTAACAATTAAGTTTTCAAAGTTTGGTGCTAGATCTTAGTAGTGTTTATGACAGCCTTTCCTTTGACTTACATTGATAGTCAAATTGACTTTCTCTTTTTTTTGGTGGCTGAATTCTCTTTTAGCTTATATCCTTGTAGTAATATTTTTGATAAATCACTTGAAATATAAATGTAATTGTCAAGTGTAGGTAATAAAATCCAATGGAACTATATCAGAATTCAGTTCTGTGGAAATCTTGGTTTGCATTCAAAAGTCAAATTAAATCATTTGTCAATCTATTGGTTTCATTGTTGTTTACCAAGTCAAATGTGAATATATTTCTGAAATATTTTTGGGCACTTGCAATTCTTAACTATACACACCATGGTTGGAGTTCAAGAAAGTTATTTTGAAATGGTTGAGGCATATATATTTTTTTGGCACATTTATTTCAGGAACTTTTGGGTAGGATTATCAAGATTGAATATGCAAAGAAATTCAAGAAACCAACACCACCTCGTTCTCCTGGCTCACCACACTCGAGTGAGACTCGCCATAAGTTGTTTGTGTCGAATCTTGCATGGAAAGTAAGGGCTACAAATCTTAAACAATTCTTCGTTGATTTCAATCCTGTTTCCACGCGGGTTGTTTTTAGCCCTTCAGGAAGCTCTGCCGGATACGGGTTTGTCTCATTTGCCTCAAAAGAGGAAGCAGAATCTGCAGTCTTGACGTTGAATGGAAAGGTAACCGTTTGATCTGAATAACAAATCTTGTTGTCGTTTGTATGTTTGATTTAAATGTGTTCATAATGGATCTATTCTTTCTGCAGGAATTGCTTGGGCGGCCAATTATCTTAAAATTTAGTGAAAAGTCGAGTGATCAATCTGAAACTAATGAGGAAATCGAAACCCCTTTTGAGGAACAACATGCTGAATTGTGATTTGTCTCTATTTGTTCATCTGGTTGACTATAATTTGGCAGCAAAAGATCAAAGAGACAAGAAATCAAAAGTTTTGGTATTCAACCAAGGACAAAAGCTCTGAAGCTTTTGTTATCCTACTGAAGTTTAAATTTGGATTTTGGGCATGGCGGGGGCGGGGATGAATCGGATCTAAGGGGTGTTTGGGTCATTTTATTAGATCATGACAAAGCTGAGAAAACACTTTTATGGTGTTTATGATGGCTTATTCTAGTAACTTATGAGTTATTTAAACATCTGTACCTTATAATGCATTTAGGCCATTTTTAAGATCAAGTTTGAGTTAAGTAATACAACATCTTCTGTTATACCTACTACAGTATCTTAAAGCATTCGATTTCAAACTCTACAATCGATGAAAATTAAGTTATTGATCGGTTACAAAATGGAATTCAATTACGATATAGAATAAAAATCAGTTTTTAAACTCTGTATAGCTCATAACCATGAACTCGTCTAGTTACAAAGTGAGAAACAAGTATTTATTGTTTGTAGAATGCAGCATTAGATAACAAAGAAAAGCTCATTTGAATGATATGTCATATACCATCGCCCGGAAAAATAGTATAATAAACGGGTGAGATCCCGGTTCTAGTCAGTTTTAAGCAGTTTAAGATCCCGTTAGAAGAGATTCTAATTGGTATCATAAATGTCTGTCCTCATCGCATAGTCTCTTCCACCGCTGATCTGAGTGGTGATGTTATCTGTCGCCGTTTTTCTAATTCTCATTTTGTTCGTGTTTTTTAATTATTTGATATATTTTTTTATATTAATCTTTAATGCTTATTATTTTTTAAAACCAATTTGTACATCACACATTTAATTTTGTTAAATAGATGAATCATCTCTATTGTCACTAACCCAAACTACAATCAAACTCTTAGGGGGTGTTTGGTAGAGAGAAAAAAAATGGGGAGAATTGGTTTCTCTTGTTAGGGAGAAATGGTTATAGTTTTAGGAGGAGAAATGGTTTCTCCACCCATTTCTATTTCTCCCCTTCCTTTGTATTTTCATTTCTCTTCAAATTGTGGAGAAATGGAGAGAAATGACAGCCAATGTCTACTCATCATTGTCGATATCCGGTTGCGATGTGTTTCCGGCATTCTAATCATCATCGTCGACGTCCGGCAAGGCGGTCAAAGCTGCAACCGCTGTCCGGCGACTTGAGCCACCATTTCTCTGTTTCATTTCTTTCCTGATACCAAACAAGGAAATCAATTCCAATTCTTCACCCATTTCCATTTCTCCCCATTTCCATTTCTCCCCTATTTCCATTTCCATTTCTCCCAATTTCTTTTCTCTCTACCAAACACTCTCTAAGTGAATGTCTCTAGGTAAGGTGTTTGTCCATGACCTAGGTCATGTGTTCGAGTCTCGTCGTAAACAGAAAGACGTACAATTAAAAATAGTTTAGAGTGTGAATATGTTCTGTTAAAAAAACAATAAGTGAATATATTAATTTTACTTAAATATTGACATTTGAATATAAAATCGTATGAATTAATTTTTTAGTTTTGTTTGCACTATTAACAATTTTGTTATTTCTACTTTATCTTTGATATTGTACTATAATGATATACTGCCCTAATTTTTTTTAAATTGATATAATTATCAAAATGCCACTTTTATTTTCAGCCTTTGATTTTTCTACTGAAAGATCATAATTTATTATCTAGTTTTTTAATTTATATGTATAAAAATTATATATTTATAAAACTAACTTCAAACTTATATAGAATTTAGAAGTTTAAAAGTTCAAACGTTATTATAATACTATATTTATACTTTTATTTCTTAATTTCCTGTAATTAAAATAAAATTACGCGTAAACATTTGTCAATCAGAATTCAGAAACAAATCGTTTACATTGGGCCTATATCCAGTTTTTTTCTTTTTAACATTTACTCAATTAGTATACAAATTTGGACTATAAAGGAGCCCAAAACTAGGGTTAGCCCATGACATAAAATTTGACCCAGAACTTGCTGTCAATGGGAAGAAAAAAAAAAGATAGAACCTGTTTCTTTTAAATGACATTTGTTTTTTTGGTCCCCAAAACAGTAAGTTTTGGTTGTAAACCATAAAATATAAATAATAATTGATTTTTCATTCGACTCTTAATCGTTTTTTATACAGTAAGTAGGGTTTTAAGTTAATACAAGTTCCTAACATTCCATGAAAAAACTTTGAAGATTTACTGACCTATCCGTTAACACAAATACAATTTAGAGGTTACAAGAATGTAGTAAGGCTAGCATCTAAATAAAGCGAACAAATCTCAAGAAAATTTACCATACGAGCCAACAAATTAAAGGTTTGTGGTGCTAACTAGTGCTACATATTAGGTCCTTCTTGTTGAAGAAAAACAATCTAAATTTGCTATTTTATACTTCTTAATTCCATCAACCAGATTTTTTTTAATGAAATATAAAATCTTTTCAATTCCTTCCGATTACCAACCAAGCAACCTTAGTAATGAAATTTAAGAATCCAATTTTGTCAAAAGATTTAGGGGCGTTTGGTTTACAGAAATTAGATAGAATTGAAATCGAAAATTCCTAAATCATAGTAGGTGTTTTTTTCATTAAATTGATGAAATGGAATTTGATCATTCCAATAAATTTCTTAAATCAAGAAATTGAGAATTTCTTTCCTAAATGGATGAAATTTCTTCAAATTCATAAGAAAGTTTGTTCTCCTACCCCACTCCCACCCCCACCCATACCTTACCCTACCTCACCCCACCCCTACCCCCACCCACTC
>JAUEJL010134828.1:0-11089 GCA_032274825.1 Drosophyllum lusitanicum | reverse complement strand
ATTCCATTCCAATATCTATTTCTGTCTACCAAACATACTGCAGTAATGATTCATTCCATTCCGTGAAAGTAACCAAATATGCTAATGGAATGGTAATGAACTATTCAATTCCTTTGTCCATTCCATTCATTCGTCTATTCCATTCCTTTATCATTCATTTCCGTCCAACCAAACAGACCCTTAGGTTTACAAATCGATCTATTCGGTATATATATCAGGTACCACACTTTATGATCTTCAGACTAAAATTTAACAAATAAGAATTTCTATTTCTAAAACTCGATCCCAATCACATCAAAATAACGATTTGGATCTTAATAGACACTTTTAATTTTTAACAATCTCAACAAGTTTAAATTTAATAAATGTTACATAAATAGTATGCGAGATAAATGAGACTTAAATATTAGTACCCTAATCTATCCATTCTGTGATATATATTAAAAGAAAACGAGTTATGATGATATCATTCTATTTTTAGAATTTTTTCTCATTAATCATCCAACTTTATTTTCTAAAATGGCTAACGAATAAAAAGTTTCTTACGTTTAAGGCCTTAAGCCGTGAAATTTGAGTTGGACGCGAATCTTAAGTAGAAACGGGTTACCCGTTTTTTAATCAAATCTTATATCATTCAAAAACATTCTTCATTAACCGTAATTTCTGATTTAACTATTATCACAAATTTATTGGGCAATTTCACCAACTATCGGATCTTATATCAATTTTTAATTCCACTAACAATTATTAGCGCAAATCTGTGAGTATATCAATTTTCTTTTTTTATCTCCCAATTTTAATAAATGTTTCTTGATTGATTATTGATAAATGAATTTATTATATATTTAAAGTTTTACAGTTTAAAATTTATATTATCAATCTCCGGTGTTGATACAAAGATATTAAGCTAGTTTAAATTACCTATGAATGAGAATGTTTTTATAAAGCACATATAAATTGAGAGACTCATATTCCAGTTCTGTCTCCTGTTTTGCTCTATTATCCATTTTTATCATATCGATTAATTTTTTTGTTGAGTTAAATTACATACATTTTTATATCTGAGTTTAAATGTATAGTATGAGAGCTCATAAAAATAAGTTTAGGTACAAGTAAATTGATAAATTAAAACCAATTTTCATCTCTTACTATAATTTTATGACATGTAATTTTTTATTTATTTCTTATACCAAATTAGTTTTTTTTTCATATTAGCAATTGATTTTCACATCAATATTTTTATATGAACATTCATCTTCATATATCCCATCATCTTGAAGAACATTCATACCATGGTCAAGAACAATAAATAAATAACCGGAAGATCTATGAACAAACCCATCGAGTATGAAGAACCAAGAACCAGAAGATCAAAACTGAAATATAAACAAAATTAACTTACCATCAAAACGAAACTTAAATCATCGAAATTTGTAAAAGAACACGTCGAAAACGAAATCCTCAAAATTTGAAAAGCTTAAAAATTGCATTTGTTGAAGGTAAGTTGATTTCACGGGTGAGTTGATTCACATTGAGTATTGCAAGATTCACATCTCCTTGTATTTTCGTCGCTTCCCACTTGAGTCATATCCTTCGGATTTTGAAAGAAAAATGGAAGATATGAAAGACACTGCTGGAATTCGCTTAGAAGCTTGAAAGAAAAATCATTAGATTTAAGGATTAGATTTATGGGTGCAAAAAACAAATTAAAACTTTAAATATATGCATACATATCTATTTGTGTTAAAAAGACTCAAATAAGTTTACTACATGTTGGAAAAAAGATTGAATTAATTGTAATCAAGCAATAAAGAATCAATCCTATAGTCAATATTGAAATGAAATATTGTTATTTCTCAAGTGTTTTTCATTAAAAATTAGGTGGCAACCCATCTTGTTACAATTGAACCAAAATTTGAAAATCGAACCAAACAAACCTCAAAACCGAAAACCGAAAACCGGAAACCGAACAATCTTGGTTTTCCAAAAATCGATTTTTCACTTTGGTTTCGATTTTATGCTAATACCGAACCAAACACACCCCTACTTATTCGTGTACACAGATGAAAAATCGATTTCTTAAATTGAAAACCCATGATCTTGATTAAAAACGTAGGGACCAACCCATGGATTTGAATTAAATTCATCAAATAAAAAAAATAAAAAAATCGATGGTCCCATATATATGATAAACCCATTCAATTTTGTTAAGAGAGGTTTTATATTTGTTTACAAAATCATCTTACTTATCTTTCTACTTATTCGATTAATACGATTATTAAAATTAATGAAGAAAATAAGAAAAGAGAATTATTAAATTTCACATGTCATCTTGTAGTGAGTAAGAAGATAAATATGAATAATATAATTTATCTTTTGTTAATAAAAATAATAACAATAATAATAATAATAATATTTATTACTATTATTAGTATTAAAATAGTTTAACATCACTTATGAACAATACTTGCATCTTGTGGAGTTTGAACTTGATAATCCTAAAAAGTGAAAATAATAAGCATATCGTATTAATAAGCATATATTCTCTTTATGAATAATACGAAAATTAATACAATAATAACAGGAGCATATATAAGTCAAAATATAAACAGAAAAAGAAAACAAATAATAATTATAATAATTGGGCCTTAAGCTAACACCTCTTGTTTTCGTTTTACTATATGTAAATTAAAAATTGAAGAATTACATTACAAATAAATAATAAATATACATAAACAAATATGGATTTGAAGATTTCCTAAGGTATATTATGTATAGATAAAACGTTAATTACCTATTTGAATGCATCTTTCGTTGTTCAATTATGTGAATATAACTGTATATAAACATGAGTCAATAAGCTTAAATTCAATCTTCTAACTTTAAATATATAAATAACCATAAAAATTATTTGTTCAAACAATCAATTGAAGATAGAAATAATTCACAGTTTTGTTCTTGAGATGAAGAAACTAAACCTGTTTAAGAAATTGCAAACATGAATCTTATGTTTAGAAAATCGATTATATATAATTTACTATAAATCGAGTATTATATATATAATACTCTACGACTATCCGATTTTATGTATAAATTTGAAAAGATAATCCGATTATATATATCCACTTGTTTAAATTTGAAATTTGAAATTAGATTATATATATATATATATATATATATATATCCCCTTGTGTTTGACGTGTTTAGAAAATAGATTATATATATAGAAGAATGTTTAATATCTATACTACTATATAAATCATTTATCATTCTCTTTCCTTATTAATTTTAAGAGTTCTTAAAATTCAATCAAAATAAAATCTTGACCTTTCATTCTATCTAAATTAATCTCATCCACTCAATCTTTAACCATTTCACTTTCTCCTAGTTACTTTAACTTTTTATTAGTTTTGAAATATACTCTTCCACACTATATCCATTTTGGAGCTATCAGATTAGCCTTTACCTTTCATGGAAGAAAAGGTCTGCCAGCCTTTTCTAGAATAGCTTTGGTCGATACACGCTTTGTAGAATACCAGCATGCTTGTATTGGAACAATTCATAACATAATTATCCAAGCACATCAACGTAATTTCTAAAATTTTATTAACTTTGCTCTTCTTATTTCATAAATATAAATATTTTTTCTTATTTTAATGTCTTTTAGAATTTATTTTTAAAATTAATAAAATAGTTGATGCAAATTAAATTTTTTTGAAAAAAACGGACATGATGCTACATAAAAGTTTTTCGTGACATTGAATTGCACAAATAAGATATCATTACATTCTTGAAAATGACTTGTTATAAAACATAAACTATTTGTCGTCGCAGCATTGCGCGAGTACTATACTAGTAGGCCATAATTAATTCATAGTCCTTAGAGACTAATTTTAGCTTTTGGATCAATGTCATCAATGGTCCAAATTAAATTTTAAAAATTTGGGCGGAGTGACATTTTCGTAATTTTTCATAATTCACATATGATGCTTTTACAAATCACATGTGATTGTATACTGAATCACCTGTGATCGAATATTAAAACTTCAGTACTATATTTTTTTAATGGACTTTATTGAACACAACTCTCTCTCTATATATATATTTTTTATATACATGGATTATCGTTATATATATTATTATATCCGATTATATATATTATATTAATTTAATCTCTCCTTGTGTTTGACTTATCCGATTATTAAGCACCCCCATATTTAAATAACACATCACCTTTAAATAATTCTCTTAATAGAGTGATACCACTCGAAGCCGCATTTAAAACAAAAAATAGAGTGGTTAGTTTAACATCCAAGTGTTTTTCACTCACTTGATCTTCAACAATTTTAATTTGTTGTTATTATACGTATTTTAAGTACATAAAAAAACAAAAAAGTATAAGTTTAGTACATACAATAGGAAGTTTAATACAGACAATAACACATTTTTTGAAAGTTTGATACACAATAATATTTTTGGAAGGTGGATACACACATTAACATTTGTGGTATAGTTTAATATTTTGGAGAAGTAAAACCAAAGAGTTAATATATAGCAGCGTCCAAAGGTGTATTTAACTAGTCAAGTGGAATATGTGTTTCAATTCATAGTTTAAGTGATAAAGTTAAAAAGTATAATTAAGTTGTGATTTTTCTATTTTTCTTTGAATGTAATTTTCTTAATTACGAAACTACGTTGCTATTACATGTCATTATTTGTTTTTTATATGAAATTTTCGCGATATATACGATTTATGTTAGCACTTAGTTGAATTTGTGCCTTATACATCTTTTATCTAATTAGAGCATCCGCAATTGGTGCTCATATGCCATATAACAATCCAAAACGAGGACAAAACCTCGTGAAGACTGATGCCATTGCCTCATGACCGTATCGTCGTTGACATGAGTATCGTTGGGGTGACAAGGTTGAAGCCTCTTTATGCATTTTTTTAAACAATAGAAATTAAGATAAATATATGTGTGTGAGTTCAATAATGATAGTTATCAAAGCAGGTGGTTAGTGATGCTAACGTTACACTTAAGGATGATAGTGATGTTGGTTATTACTATTGGTGTGTTCTTAACCAATTAATCATGATCAACTTAATTAGCTAAATTATTCAATAATTTAGACACTCAGTCCTGAGTTTTCTTAACGATAGCTCCTAAGCAAGTAAAACTACAACTAAGAGCTTGTAGCCCAGCGATATATATTTGGTGTTGGTGAAATGTGCTTCTTCCTAGAGGTTCATGAGGGTTCAAGTCTTTTGATGGACAATGCAGTAGATTTAGGAGTAGTTTAATTAGTGAGTGCATGTATTTACTATTTAAAAAAAAGCAAGTAAAACCACAACGCAAATCATTGTTAATGCCTTAATGGGGAACCCAGATAATTTTGGAGAATTTTATTAATGCATCATCAAACTTACAACTCACACAAATTACAAATTAATCAGATTAAACTTGAATTTTATTCGTACAATACAAAACGTCTCGATCCTGTGCAAACCTCATCAACCCGATCATATCATAGCCAGATTCATTAGCTCATTCTGCAGTGATTGGAAGCTGCAGTAAAACAACAATTTCGATCACCATCAGACTAGAAGTTGAAGACGTGTATGTTGTTAAGGTGAACTCATAATTTGTTTATAAGCCAATATCACACACACATAAAAAGAGAAAAGCTCAAATAAGAATTGTTTTTCGTGCGAGAACAGCAAGAACTATTGTAACATATATTATTAAGGACTCACTAATATGTGGAGTATTTTGGTCATTTATATATTTACCCAACCATAAATTGCGTAAGGGTGAACCGTGATTAATTTGTAAGACTTGATTTTTTCTAAAATACATCTCATTAATACGTTATTAATGAGTGATAATGAGCTCTTACAGTTATTAGCTATTTATTTATTTTAATCAAGTGTCAAAATTGGTTATAACAGTTCTCGTACGAAAAACTATATATATATAAATATATATATTTATATATATATCAACAAATTATTGTCTATGGATTAGAGGTGGCAAGGATTTCTAGTTTTGTGCCACATTAGTCCTTTTTCTTTCTCCTAGTTCGATTCTATTCCGGATATAGTGTTAATTAACTTTAAAAGAAATTTTTATATAATCATGAACAGCTAGCTAGATATTCTATATATCACCAAATTAAAAGTACTGAATGATTGATCTCTTAGATTATGTAGTAATTAAGTATGTACCTTGGATGCATGATCGCAAGCAGCAAGGGCCTTATCTTTGCAAGTAGGGATGGCCTCAAACAATGCAACATCAGAACTTACAGTTACAAGCCCAAGAGTGAAGTATAGCTTACCGCCATCGACTTTGATTTCGTCAATATTTAACCAAAACCAAAATGATTGGGCAGTGAGACCTTTCAACTCTGTGATTTTACCGTTGGTGATCTTTCCAGAGATCTCGGTCTCAAAGTGAACAAGGTAATCGTACTTGACGTAACATGGTTTCTTAAGGTAGACGGTGAAGGTGAAAGAATCGCCGTCTGAGGGGGCTGTGGAGTAAGATTCTACGGAATCAGGTAAGATACCGGCCGGGAATCCAAATTGGGTAACGATATCGAATATTGTCGTCTTCAAGGCAGAGGTTGAAACGGTGAGAGCGAGTAAGGCGAGAAGGAGGAGAGACATTTGGGAAGCTGCCATGGTTAACTGATTAGTGTAATGTGTATGGAGCTCTTGGTGAGTTGTGAAGACTTGAATAAACTTGAGATTGTATATATAGGCAACAAAAGCTACCTACGTACCCAATAAAAACACAATTTAATAATAAAATAACTTAAATCAATTATGTTATAGCTAGTTAACTAGCACATGCAGTATATTTGTTGCACTATAAAATGCATGAACAAAATTTTAAAGGGTGCTACTATTTGGAGCTTTCTCTCGTAAAGTTAAAGACGTCCCAAGACAAGTTTCAACTGTTGGGAAGGGGACATGATCAATAGAACCTGGCTGGGAGAGGGGCGCCCATTCCTAACCACCTCGTCCCTTTTATATACCAGTAATGTTAAATTAATTAATTACAGTTTTCAATACATGTTATACACTTATATACATTACATCAGAGGGTCCAAATAGTCTTACCCAATTTTAAATTTTACTAGGAATGATCAAATATAGTTAAGCTCTATCGGGCAGGCAAGAAGAAACGGCGAGGAGTACTATTTTGTTTTGCGCTATTTTATTTATATAAATATAAACTATTTAGATATTTATTAATATTGTTTTTAATAAAAATATTTTTATTTAATTTTTGAAAATTATTTAACATCTTATATCTTAGAATTTATTTGTATTGATTTGATTTTGTTAGAATTTATTTGTATTGATTTGATTTTTGAAATTTATTTAACATCTCTTTGACTTTCTTTAATTTAATCAATTATTTTTAATTAGTTTAATTCAAATACTAAAATAGAAACTTTAAGATTCTAAAATAGAAGATTAAGATTTTGAATTAAATGTTTTATAAAGCACTAAAACACTAATATAATATAACTACAAAAAGAGAAAAAGATTTTTTTAGCATACTTTACATCTAATAAAATTTCATTTTCAAACCATCTACTCGGTCTAAAACATAGTTCTACATATAAAATTTTGATACTATATTGATTCATTGTTATCCGATAATAGTTTAGTTTAATATTCTAATATAAATAAAAGAATAACTTCAATAAAATCTATTAATTGATCATAGTCATTATATTTAGATAAAAATCTTAATTATCAAATCTTAACCATCTATTATGATAAAAATTAAAATCCAGTTTTGTTTTTTCTTGATTAAAATTGGATTCAAATTTGATTTTAATTTAAATTAAAATTCTTAAAGATAATTTCATATATGTTCTCTTACACACCAAAATATCGTATTTTAGCCAACTTAATTTACAAATATTATATTTACCCTTTATAAAATTTTAAAATATCATATTTAACCAACTTCTTAGTTTTATTATTCTAAAATATTTTATAGTCTTTTTAATTTTTTTAATTATAACCCATAAACTCTTAACCTTATTGCCTCTAAGTGTAATATGAATGATTGATGACTTGTACTAGAAATACAATCACGTCTATTAGTATCATGATACTCTATTGCGCTGATGTTTCTACCATGGTCTAAGTTTTTATGTTGTTTTTTTCTCATTTTTTTAAATTCTCATTTCATTCGTGTTTTATAATTATATAACATATTTTTATTAATATTTAATAGTTATTATTTTTTAAACAAAACATTGTATCACACGAGAATTTAATCTAGTTATATTATTGTAATTAATTAATATATACAGACATGATTTATAGAAATCGATAGGAGGTGGTGTGATGGGCAGTATGATGTCAAAGTGAAGGCATCATCACGTCGTGATGTCAAGGAAGACACAAAAGTAATGCATGGTTGGCGAGATGGTCCCAGCATGCAACCATTCATGTTGATTTTTTTTTTCTTTCTAAAAGAGCTAGTGTAATGGAGTAAAAGTTATAATGAATTTTTAGATGAAGGATAGTTTGATGAAATAATTATTAATGATATATGTATTTAATAATCACTGATGTTAAAAATGATTCCTGATAACTAAGGCACTACTGAGTTTAAAATTATAACATTGCAATTATGCAAATTATAAATGTCCCATGCATGAAGAGTAAAATGCTAATTTAAACTTAGACATGTGTAATATTAATTAATGCATTATTATTATTATTATTATTATTATTATTATTATTATTATTATTATTATGTATACCGGATAGAGAATATGCTCCAACCACATGTTACATGTTCGTATTTTGTTATTATTATTATTATGTATACCGGATAGAGAATATGCTCCAACCACATGTTACATGTTCGTATGTTGTCTCTTATTTGATATATAATAATAATAATAATAATAATAATAATAATAATAAAACTTTGATTCTAAATAACGTGGTCGCAGCCGCCATCTTGGGCTTTTGCATTCGATAATTATATTTTGGTTTTTATTTGATTATAAAACGTATCTTATATTACCGATCTTATTCCCATCAAAACAATGATTTAGATTTTTTTAATAGTTTAGTTTTAGACAAAATGCATTAAAACACAATGAACTTTATCTTAGTTATCATTATATACAATAAATTTTATTTTCTTACAAATAATACAATCAACTTTTATAATCCTCACATTATATGCAACTTGTTGTATACTATGAAAGTTATGGCAAAGTTCATTGTATGCAATAGTAGCTAAACAACAGACACATAAAAAAGTTGTTTGCATACAATGAGAGAATTATAAAAGTTAATTATATTATTTTTAAAATTTTAAAGTTGTTTGTATATAATGGTAACTAAGAAAAAATTCATTACATTTTCATGGAATTTGTCCTTTAGTTAACAGCATGTATTTAAACAAACATTATTTCTCTATTCCATACAAGTTTAAAATCTTAGAATTTCGTGATAAGCTAATATAGATTGCCAAGTAAAAACATTACAATCAATTTTTATTTTTCTATATTCCAAAATCAATAGTTTCACAAGTTGAAAACTTTTGAAGATATTGACATACAATTGTAAATATAAAAAACAAACATTATTCACTATTAAAATTAATAATTAAAAGATATAGTGATGAAATTTCAAGTACCCAATGTAATATATATTTACCTCATCACCAACATCATACTCATACGTCACTCATAATTTTGTATGATATTCAAATAAAATTTTAAATTCTAATATATTAACAATAAACTTATAAATATTCTTAAATATAATTGCTTCAGTAAATAACATCGAGTAATCGGACTGTCAAAGACGAAACTTCGAAGAGGCTAAAAGTTTATGCTCTTATCGTTAGCTTTGTACAACCTATTAGAAGAAATATGTAAATTCAACTTGGCCTCCTTGAAAATTTGGAGAATGTCAAACATGATTAGCGTGGCTAGAGTTACTAAAAAAAGGAACTTATTTAGAAATAAAACCCTAAACATTACGATTTGTCGTCTGTGATTTGGAGCCTTGGAGAATAGAACCCTCGAAACTATTCATCAAGATCATCGAGAACAGCTAGCCAAGAAAATAGAAGAATAGTCAAGTACACCGGGGAATAGTCAATGCCTGGACACTATGATCTGTCGTCTATGCAAAACGCTGAAGTGTAGTAAAAATTTTGAACGATGTAGTCGTTTGTCAAGGTATGTTCGGAGAACATTGAAAGCTTTGCACACCGGAGAATTTTGTGGGTTCCTTCGGCGGCTAAATTAGTGCGCGCTGCATAAAGTAAGAAGAAAGAGACTCTAGTTTTAGATTATAGTCTAACAAGGATTAAGGTTAGGATCATGACACCCTCTATGGTTGACGTCTTGGTTTCAGTTGAGTATATGCTATTAATTTGACGTGGCTTGAAAATTGTAGTTAGTGAGAGACTAAGGGTGTAGAAGAAGGGTATCTTAGGAAATCAAGTCTCGTTAGACTCATCTACCCTGACATAATTCACGGTTAATAATATCTATAAGACAATATACCCTTAGTAATGAGTCATTAATAAACATTAATGATGGTTATAAATAGTTTATGCAATTAATGAATTAAAAACGGTTCACAAATGAACTTCTCATTGTATTTATGTATGTATGTATGTATGTATAAGGAAAAGTTTATTCAAGAACTATTTTTCATGTGAGAATTGTTTGTAACACAATTAATAACTCATTAATATGGGTATTTTGGTCATTTATATATTTACTCAACTGTGAATTACGTCCAAGTGAGCCGTCATTAATTTACGAGGATTGGTTTTCTCAAAATACCCGTTATTAATGCGTCATTAATGAGTCATTGATAATCATTAATGACCCACCAAAAAGTTTTAACTATTGACTAATTTTAATTAAGGACTAAGGGGCTGTTTGTTTGCTGCTTAATGGAACCATTCAGCTAGGGATGTAAATGAGCCGAGCTACTCGTAAGCTACTCGAGCTCGGATCGTTAAAAGCTCGAAACGAGCCGAGCCTTAACGAGCTCGAGCTCGAGCCTAGATTAAAG
>JAUEJL010134817.1:0-11090 GCA_032274825.1 Drosophyllum lusitanicum | reverse complement strand
TTTTATAAAAATAAGCTAATAAGCTTAAGCTCATAAGCTTAGCCAAACACATAAAACATGATAAGCTCAAATAATAAACTCATAAGCTAATAAGCCAAAAAAATAAGTTTAAACAAACACCCCCTACTGTCGACGCAGGTGGACCAACTGACCAAGGGCCGAAAAGGGGGGAACCCATTTTTTCAATTTCATGAATACTTCCTAAATATTTCTTAATTGTTGATTTGATCTTTCTTTTATAAAAAATGGGCAATTTCGTATATGTCCCGCTTAAATTATAAAATATCTTATATGCTCAAAGCATGCTTTAAGACCATTGTACTATATGTATGAAAAACTTGTACTTTGGGTATATAAGATATTTTGCAAGTTAAGAGGGGCATATATGATAAGGGAATCAAACTCTATCATTTAACTATTATTATATTTTATCTATAGTCTTTTGTAATGATTTTGATTTATTTGGCCCGTTAACTCGCCACATGTGCATTGCACATTGATGATAAATATGTCTTTTTACCTTTTATATTCAAATTTTTCTCGATCTCCTACTCATCTTTGTATCTCTCCCTTACTCTCCTTTGTCCATCCATATCACATCAATGCCCATATTCTCTCTATCCACTCTCTTCTCCCTGTAGTTTCTCTCAAACACTCACTCTCATAAGCGACTTAGCATCCCAAAACAAGATCAACATCAACTCGAAGTGTATATGTGTGATTTTGAGTTGTACATTCGGGTTAAGGGTTTTTATTTTGCAATGAAGTCATCAAAGAATGGTGTTTAACCAATTGAAGTCAAAATCAAACTTCACATCCGGCCACCACTTCGATAGGCTCATATCTCAAATATGGTACCGGATGAAATGAGAGATTAAGAGAGTTAAGAGGGATAGGTAAGATGGAGATTAAATTGGTGAGATTAGATTGATTATGTTTCAAGTCGTTTGTAAGGTTACCGGTTTACGTTTCCATCTGTGAATTCGGACAATAATTTTGTAGGTCCTTAGTGATGAAACGAGAAGAGTGTTAGTGTAGTGTGCACTAGACAATGAAGACGTGTCACCATATCAAATATTATAAGATACTAAAGAGCCACAATAACACACACCCGATTAGAACCATTATTGGATAAAACCTATCATTGTGTAGGGAGTATTAATTTATTGGATAAACTAATCTAGAAGAAATAAATATTAAAAGTATTTCATATTTACGACTCCAGTAAAACCCTCGTTAATTATTTAAAGGTTATTAATTAATAAAAGGTTATGGTGGTAAGGTTTTGAGGGTAATTTGTAATTACTTAAACCTAAGGTTGCGTTCACTTCTAAAAAAATCCTTCATTTTTTTAGAAAATTTTTCTAAGAAAACTGAAAATTAGAAAACATGTTCACTTGCACATATTTTCAAGAAAACAGAAAACTTTCTCACTTTTTCACATTTTCCCAAACTCCTCAATTTTTTCAAACTCTCATACTTTTTCAAGAAAACACTTCAACCAAACATGTTTTTCATTTTTTTCTGAAAAAGAAAAACTCCGCCTCTTCATCTAAACACGTTTTCTATTTTTTCGAAAAATGAAAACTCCACTTTTTTTCACAGAAAAACAGAAAACAAAAAGCAAAAATAATTTCTCCTGCTAAACGCAGCCTAAGGATTTTAAAGAGATTACTTGATCAATAATTTAAAGGTTTGAATTTAAGATAAATGTTTTATCTTTTAAAAGCATCGGTCATTGATTGAAACTCATATAACCAAGTTAGATTATAAAAAAGGATTTGATCACAAAATCTCTCCTCTCTCCTTCTTTTGCGTCAGCCGAGAACAACACACACATACACGTGTTTCGTGTGTGTTTGGCGATCAAACGCACACACAAATCGATTCTAGTTTTTTGAGAATTGCAAGTTTTGGTGACTTCATTGTGTAGTCTAGTAGAATGGTTTAAGGAGGTGCAATGATGGTGTAAACCCCTTTAACACTCCACCACCATGGACTATGTTACACCTCCATGAATCGTGCTGCTAGACCGCATAAGGAATCACCAAAAGGCTTCAATTCGCAAACTTGTAATGATTTTCTGTGTGTGTTCGATCAAATAAACAAAAAGCAAATGGTTCTGTTCTTGGTTTGTGTTGTCCGAACAAGGAGACAGAGGGAGTGAGTTTGTTTGTTGATTTTAATTGTGATAGTAATCTAATTTATTAACTTTTTAACGCTTTAACAAATCTGATATGAGTTAGCTTATTAACTAAGATAAAACTTATCTTAATTTAAATTCAACTTTCAAGAAACAACTTTAAAACCTATTAGATTTAAATAATTACAAATTACCCCCTAACTCTTTAATTAATTAATTAAACTTTAAATATAAACTAATATTTAACTGGTTTTACGCGTAAATAGTAAATAACCATTTATTATTTATTTCTCTCATGTTAATATATCTACATAATCAGTCTCACACAATATTTGGTGATATCCAATAATAGTTCTAATTAGTTGTGTGGGAATTGGACATAGCGACACATGTTTATTATCTGGTGTTCATAACACCAACAAAAATAAGGTATTTTACAAGTATAAATTGGATATTGAAATATAACGTATCAGTTTTATACAAAAATCAATTGTTATTATGTTATGGTGGAACCGAAAAATCACTAATGACACCTAAAAAATTAACTCATACCATATATCGCTGCATAAAAACTCAAAATTTCCACTTTATCTGCGCGATTGACTGGTGACCCATGCCACTAGGTAACACAAGAAAGGTCCGCCCTAGGCTAAACAAATAAAGATTGTAAAGAAATTAATCAAAAAGCTTAATGAAAGTAAATTGGTACCCAACCATGGATCTAAAACATTATATGTTTTTACCACATACTCACTTTTGTCATATTTTACTTAAAAGCAAGAAAAACCAAAACTAAAAAAAAACCTAATCGGTATATTTTATTATGATTTATTAGATTAATAAATCTACCGATATATTATTAAATATACTATTTTGATAGATTTTATTGTTTTGTAGGTCGAATAGTAAAATGAGTTAATTTAAAAAAATTATCTAAAGTGACCAAGTTGATCAAGGCAAAGAAAGCGATTAAAAGAAAATATTTTTCTCCAATAATTAAAAGGATCGAAACCATTATAGAAAAAATTGATGGTGATTTTAAATTATGTTAGAACGTTTTATGTTGATTTAGGATAAAGTGTTGTGATGTGTTGATTTGAATTGTATTGTTTAGTTATAATTTTGGTCAATGTTCAAGTTTTGTTTTTAAGTTTTTTATTACATATTGAGTAGACTTAAAAACTGTAAAACTGAAAACGAGATTGTTGAGACTCAAAAACCAAAACCAAACCATTTCAAATCAAATTAGATGATATTGGTTTTTCAAAAACCTTATTTTTCATTTTGTTTTCAATTTTATACGAAAAACGAACCAAATCAAACCATACACACCCTTGTTAAATGATATGTTAATGAATGTAAAATGTGTATCTATAGAACACTAATTAAATATGACTCAGAGGACAAGATATCCACTAAGACATTGATAATATCCAAAATGACAAACTATCCCTAAAACATGGATAAAGAAAAACAATACAAATGATTTTAAACAAGGAACCCAAACCCACCCAGGTTAACTATTGTCAGGTCTTCGGGTGGTCCGATTACAAGTGTTTTATCACACCAACTATATGGAGTGCCATTCGTGGCTCCCAAACCGTACACACCTAGTTATACAAATGATGCCCAAACAATGTATCTATAAAACACTGCTAAAATACAATTTAAAGAACAAAATATCAATTAAAACATTGATAAAATCCAACTAAAATGACATCGTATCTCTAAAATATATAGATAAAGAAAACAATACAAATGAAAAAAAATGAACATTTAAGGGTTTTAGTTAGGGCATGTATTTCGAGACTAAAAACCTTAAACAGTCATTGTTGGTTGCCAATGATGTACTTTTTAAAGAAAATGCATTTAATTTCATTTTGAGGATAGGTAGTACAAAAAACTGTTAAAATATAAGTTATTTACATCCTATTGCAACATAGATTATATTATATCTTAATATTATGTCATGTTAATTGTTTATGTTTTCTTTTTAACCAAATCGTTCATGAATTCATTTATTATTAGAAAATATCATTTTCGAAGTTTTTTTTTTTATTTTGTAAACCAACCTTTATAATAGGGTTTGAGTTTCAAACAACTATAATAAACAAGTAAAGATGTAAATTCAATGATCTTTAGACTTTGAGTATGTAACATCCGGTACAAATTTAATTTGTAATTTTAACCATACATCGTTTTTATTTTCCATTATAGTTTTTAATATTTTTTTTACTATCTATTTTTATGAATAATCTCGTGTAGTACAAGGTTTCTAACTTAGTTAAACTAATATTCACATTTAGAGAAGGTGGGGTGAAAGCAAAAAAGGCTCTGTGGTCATTCTTTTAATCTAGCGGTCAGCAAAACTTTTCATATCATGACGGCGTACTCAGTTTTCGGCATGATGTTTTCCCCTTTTATTCTTAGCATGGTAAGTTACAGATGTGGGTCATATTAGTTTTTTTTTCATTTTTTATTATTAATTTTTTATTGATGAGTAAATAACAGACTAGTGTTATAGTTTAATGTAACAAGTAAAGTGATTACTATAAGATTGAGCCGGGGTGTTGCAAACACTCAAGCAGCACATGTTAATTTCGGAACAACGGAATAAAATATAAAAGAAAGTAATACGCACGTGTTACTTTTTTTTACGGACCAATCAATAATATAACAATAATTCCGCAAATTCACCGAGATATGGACACAAGATTTCCCGTAATCCTCAGATGATGTCGATATCTCCTGCCCACCTCACCCACTCACTATTCACCAATCATCCAACTCCGATTAGGAAATCGCGCATCCGATTAGGAAATCGCGTCACGATGGCGACCTCAGTCACCGGTGATGCAACCACCACCGATCTGCCGGACTACCACCCATCGCTGGAAATCTTGGGCGGAGCTCGTGACTCGTTCTGTCCGGTTATCAAGACTCATTTGGACCGCCCGTACAAACACTTTCCAGTCTTTGGTTCAAACCGTCACGTCGAGACCATCTTCGCCGCTTTCTTCCGAAACATACCCGATGTGAAGTTAAAACGCGAGTGCATTAGGACCCAAGATGACGGAACCGTCGCCCTCGATTGGATCTCCGGCGATGCCCGCCTTCTGCCCGGAAACTCCCCTGTTCTACTCTTACTTGTCGGTATACATTAATCTTCTGAAATGATCAAATTCCATTTCACACCCACCACTAATTTCATGCCCAATTTCATTTTCAGCCTGGTTTGACGGGAGGAAGTGATGATTCGTATGTTAGACATATGTTGGTGAGGGCAAGAAATAAAGGGTGGCGCGTGGTGGTCTTCAATAGCCGTGGCTGTGCCGATAGCCCTGTTACCACACCTCAGGTTTTTATTTATCCAAATTCTTATCTTTAAGCAATCAAGTAAAGTAACCCATTTAAACAAAGATTGTGCATTAGATTCTTATTGCGATTTATGTTTATGCAGTTGTATTCGGCTTCATTTTTAGGAGATCTTGATGAAGTAGTGAATCATATTGCTAGCAGGTATCCGAAAGCCAATCTATATGGTGTGGGTTGGTCAATGGGTGCTAATATTCTTGTTCAGTACTTAGGAAAGGTAGAAAGATTGTTACTTTTTGCATGTTTTCAGATAATATCATACAAAAATTGTACTAAAAGTTTGTGTGTTCTTGAAGGAGGCAGGTGCAGGTCGGTTTTCAGGTGCTGTTTCCATGTGTAATCCTTTCGATTTGGTTATGTCAGATGAAGATTTATGCAAGGGATTTAACAGAATTTATAATAGATCTCTTGCCAAGGCTTTGAGTAGCATTTTAAAAAAGTACTATTCCATTCTCTCCTCATATTAATTGGTTCTTGAATTGTTATTAACTTTGAGTTGCTTGTTTTGATATCTGAGATTTCAAAAATTACTGTTTGTAGGCATCTTATGCTTTTTGAAGATATTGGAGGCGAGTTCAACATCCCATTGGCCGCCAATGCGGAAATTATCAGGGATTATGATGAAGGATTGACCCGAGTTTCGTTTGGTTTCAAGTCAGTTGACGAGTACTTGCAGAATTCCTGCAGTGCAAATTACATAAAAAATGTTCGCACGCCTTTGCTTTGCATACAGGTAATATTCTTTCACCCCTCATCTTGTTAATTAAGAATCTTTGCTTTTTTATTCTATACAAAGATATAAAGATTTCTTCTTATGTACTTACTTGTTTGACTGATTTATAGGCGAAAAATGATCCAATTGCTCCGGATAGAGCAATACCTCGCGAAGATATCAAGGTATGTAGCACGAAACTGTACTATCGTGTATAGAACGATGTGTTTTATTCATTAAAAAGATTTTCTTGTTGTTGTATATATTCTTCAGGGAAACCCGAATTGTTTGTTGATAGTTACACCTAAAGGAGGTCATTTAGGGTGGGTTGCAGGTGAGAATGCTCCCCGAGGATGTCCGTGGACTGATCCAATGGTCATGGATTTCCTCCAACATCTTGAAAATGAAAAATCCGGCACACCACAAGGTACCAACCAACACCTTGCTGCAGTCAATAGAGGCGTAGACTAGCCAGATTCATTGGCCACCATGTATTGTGGGTTGATTTCAACCATCCATTTCATGTTGTGTTACGAAAAATAATATGACACAACAGTCGGTCCTTGACCATTCTGGTGATCTACTAATCCGAAAGGTGCGCGTGTGTATATATGTAAAAAATAACTCATCCTTTGAAGTCCTCGGGGCTGGCTTAGAGGGTGTGCGAAAGGAACAACCACGGGTGTGCGAAAGGAACAACCACTTAGGGCCCCATGGACTAAAGATTTGAGAATAACAATGGTGCTTCAAAGTTTTTAGTTTTAAAGTCACCTAGTTATAAGCTCATTTGTTCTTTATTTATGACTAATATTATATGTCAATTATGTTTATTAGAAAATAGTTTCTTATTTTTGGGAGGTGATTTGTGTACATTGTTAAATGCCTAAATTGTCATGCACAAAAAAGAGTGTTTATGTGAAACACATAATACCTATAAACACGTGAACGAAAAAAAATATAGATAGTGGGTTAATATTTATGTGGAACACATAATACCTATAAACATGTAATGAAAAAAAAAAGATAGTTGGTTCATTTGTAGGTACATAAAACTTATAATTATTGTATATAATAAACTAGTATTATGCACAAACTATCTTTCTCTTTTTTTTTTAAAGACATTTTCCAAATTTCTGCCCAGAGCAGAGAATGTAATTGAAGTGGGAAGGCCGGCCCTAGGGGTTTAGTCAAGCCGGGCCAGCACAGTGCCAAGCTTGAGCTCGACTTGGTTTCAAAACTCGAGGCTCGAAACTCGAGTCGAGCTCAGTCGAGCTTAATTTTCAAGCTCGAGCTTGACTCGACTCGAGTAAGTAATCAACACTCTCGAGCTCAATTCGACTAAAATTAATTTAATAAAATTTTGTAGCAACAAAGGTTAAAATACATTCCGGAATTCAAATGTTACATTTTCGAACAACAATTAACAACTAGCTACTAAGGGTATAAAAATAAATGGTGTATATGTAAAAGGGTAAAATGGTAATTTAGTACAAGCTTGATTAGGCTCGCGAGCCTGGCAAGCTGAGTATTTCAAGGCTCGAACTCGGCTTGAAACCCTACTCGAGTAGCTTGAGCTTGAGCTCGACTCGGTTCACCTCGAGTCGATTTCGCTTATTTTTCGAGTCAGTTTCGAGTAGCTCGCGAGCTGTCTCGGCTCGATTACACCCCTAGCTGGCCCGGCCCCCAATGTTAGGCATATTATTCGCACAAGTATGAAGTATGTATTGACGCGTAAATGTGCAGGGAAATATTTTAAGCGTACTGCAAGTCTGCCTGCAAGGTGATCATCAAAGAAGACTGAAAGGATGAATAAAAAAGCAAGTCTTATAGGGGAGGTCAAGTGATTAAATACTAGGAACTTCAATTAACGGTTGGTCAGGGGGTTGTTTCAGGAAAAAACAACATACATCAGAGCCAAATACTCGTACCTCCGAAGAGCCAGAACATGAAAAATCCCTTTTAAAAAAATATGGTTCATTTGAAACCACATTTGAATAGTAGACCGCAAAATGGAACCTGATTACATGTTTATGAATCCTGAGATGGATTAGTCACGTATGTTTCTTTTTTCTTTAATTTATTATAAAACTAGTTTGAATGATTCGTGCAAGTACGTGAGAGCTTTAAAACACAGTGAAAATGCAATGTGTAATAAAGTATAAATAAAATATAAAAAACATTTTAAACAAACATAATCATATTCATAGAAAGAATAACTAATAAAACAATATATTTATTGCATGTTCGAATAATGAAATTAAGACGAGTTTCGTATTTTATGTAGTACTTTTTTTTATACTACATTCATAGTTTTATTTGTTGTATTACCATTGTCATAGAGAAAAATATTTAAGCCCTTTTTGCTTGTAACACGATAAACCGCTACATACAATTGTCCATGTGAAAAAATTGGAGGTCAAAACAATTTAGATTGTGATTTACCCGGGATTTTTATTAACTATGATTCTCAAAAACGATTTTGCTTTTTAGGCTCACATCTAATGTAAATCATTAACAAACAAACAAAAACTTATACCTAAATAAATAGCTGATAGAAGTTGTTCCATATCACTAACCAAAACGGACAAACTTGTATTTCACAATTCAAGATCAATGCCCATATGCCATTGACATATAAAGTAAAAAATATATATTTATGCGTCCTAATTGTAGATGTTATATAATAATTGATTACTTGGTAAGTATTTGAGATAGAGTAATTATTTAAGGTTCAAATTTTTAAATTTCAGTTCAACCAAATCTGGCCTAACATACAAAATTAACAGTATAAAGATTTGAAGCATAAAAAAATAAAGATTTAAATAAGATCAAATAAATAAAATCATTATCAAGCAAAATATATATGCAAATAAAGAAATATTATGCAGGAAAATGAAAATGTAGATAGAACGAACCTGTTCTCATCGACACTTTTAGATATACATGATGAAATTACATAATAATCTTACAACTACCTTTCATGGACTAAAAGGCCGCTATGTTAATTAATTTCATGAAACATTTGGTTCAACAAAATGTTATTTTAAGTAGTAGGTTATATCTTTCATGGTGGCAACTTTCGTAACTCGAGATGATGGATTCTACGCTTGGGTTTATAGGTGAACAAATTCAATTCTAGACTCTTTCAGGGCCGGTCCGGTTCTCGCGTAAGACCATTCGGTTTTGGGCGGTCCGGTCTTTTTTCGGACCAGTCGGACTTCAGTTCAGACAAGGCCGGTTTTCGTTCAGATATTTTTTGGTTCGGTTTAGACATTTCTAGATATTTTTTGGTTCGGTTTAGACATTTCCGGTTGCCGTTCGGATATTTTTCGGTTTGGTCTGACTTCGCCCGAGGTTAATAGTGTTACTACCTTCTCTGGCCATAATTTTTCAAACTTATAGCGAAGAATACTAGAAACATATAACCGAAACAATTCGTAATTTATCAAACGTATAATCAAAATTTGAAAAGTAGAGAGAGTATGTAGAAAGAAGTGTGATGTAAAGAAAAATGAAAGAGGTGGTGAGTTATTTATAGCGGAATTGTAATAAAAAAACTAACCGTTGGGACTGGTTTAAACCGAAAAGCTATCCGTTGGACACCAACTTTCGAAAACTAGCCGTTGGGACCAATCGGACCAGCTTGGGACCGGTTTAGACTCTTGGTCCGGCTCAGTTCAGACCGACTTTCGGACTGGTTCGTGACGATCCTCTCATCCGGACTGAAACCGGCATAGCATTCTTGAAACGGTTTAGGACCGGTCCGGTCTTAGAGGTCTTCGTAGGACCGGCCGGACTAGTCCGGTTTGTTCATCTCTAGTTGGGTTGCATATGTGAAGCAGAGAGGGGAGAGATGAGAGGCATAGAGAGAGGGGGAAGGGTCTCGATTTTGATTTGGGTTGTAGGGGTGACATAGATAGAGATGAAAATGTTTGTTTATGAAAAGAAACCGGTTTAATTTCTTGATGGTTTTGAAAAGAAATGGATTTGGTTCGAAGAAGAAAAGAAATGTTAGTTTTTATGATTTTCTATACATATTAAAGAAATTAATTATTAAAATTTACGTAAACATTTAATCGATAAAAAGTATTATTTAATAATAATAATAATAGTGTAAATTACAAATTCGGTTATTTAAAAGATCATTTTACCCTTTTACATGTGGATGTCCTACGAATTGATAAGGACGCGTTAGTAAAAGGTCTAGTGATGTAACAAAAATTTCTTGAAATGACTGTGATTGATATTTTTTAAAGTATCAAATTGCCATTTTAGATTACTTAAAGGAACAATGGTTTTTCATCTGTTGATCGTATTTTTTCAGGTTTGTGAGTGTAAGTATTGATTTTCAAGATATGTGTATTCTTGTTTTTTTTTCTCTAATGAATGCGCGTGTGTTTTTATCTTAGTGATTTTTTATTTTGGTGTTCATCTTGGTGGCTGTGTTGTTTAGGTGGTAAAAAGTGGGATGATAGTGACACTTAATTGTAAATCAAATTTGAGTTTTTGATACAAGAAAACAATATAAATATATGTGAAAGATTAATTTATTTAGTCTTTCCAAATAATAAGAAAAGAAAGTATTTTATGTGACGTTTGGTTCACGGATTATTTTCTGAAGAAATTAGAATGTAGGAAGGAATTGGAATTTGAAAGATTTAGATCCAAATCTAAATCCTTGGCTAATTATGTTTGGTTACCTATACATATGGAAATGAAATTCACTTCCACACCACAACTAATCAGATCTACCACCACCATCAATAACCACCGCCACCATCCCAACCTCCACCACCGCCCCACTGTTGCCGACGGAATAGAAGGAGGCGACTGATGAAGAACTTACTGGCAGGGGATTGT
>JAUEJL010134806.1:0-11091 GCA_032274825.1 Drosophyllum lusitanicum | reverse complement strand
GACCAACACTTCGGTGTCGGGTATGAGACCAACACTTCGGTGTCGGGTATGTTAGACCGTTGTGACGACAACGGGTTCGAAGAGACCGTCTAACAGACGGGTATGTTGAGACCACTTATCCAAACCCACGTACACTGTTGTGACGACTATGAATCTAGACTTATCCAAACCCACGTACACAAATAACCAAGCAAGCATGAGGTGGTTATTACTTTTTAATATCAAACACCCACATGTACATGCATACGTATATATATATATATATATACATATATATATATATATATCAATATAATATATATCTTAACTTTAATTAAAGTTATCAATTAATTAAATTAACACTTAATCAAATACTAAATCAAGTGTTACTCACCAAGACCTTTCTTAATTATTAGGCTCAAAATCAGGATGTTACACCCTACGTCAAATAAAGTTCATCTAAACAACATGTAACTTTGAAACACTTTTTTAGTTAAATGGTAACTAATTAAGTTTCATTATTGATTGATTTAAGCTACGTTTTTAACTTCATACGAAAATTTTCAAAATAATGAAACAACATTGGGAATTAAGTTTTCTCTTAAAAATATTTATAAAAACTTAATTTAAATAAAACTGTATAAAAATCTAGTTAACATATAATAACTTTTGCCATTATAAAGCATAACTTAAAGAATCTTTGTGCAGTAAGTTTTTACACTTGTATAAAAAGTTGGATGTTTATATGCATATTCTCTTTCCCCCCTTTTTGTGGTTAGAAAGAGTGCAATTATAGAGGATGTAGACAAATATTGGATAGGGTAATATGAGTTGAAGATATTAGAAATCTTTAAAACCTCTCTCATTGGTTCTTTCCATATTTCCAATCTCAACCATCCACGTGTCACATCTCACCCCTACACATACACCTTCTATATCCTTCATCTTTACCAGCAACTCACCAACAACTATAATCTTGTTCTCATCAACCACAATCACCGTCACCACCACCAATGGCTGCAGCATCTAGCTCCACTACCGTGGTCCGAGCCACCCCGTTCTTGGGTCAAACCAGGCCGTCATCTAGCCTCAACCCCCTCAGAGATGTGGTCTCTATGCCCAGCGCCAAATTCACCATGGTAATATATCTACTTATATTAAATTAAAAAAGATTGTTTTTTTAGATGATTATATATAGTGAATTGTATATCCAATAGTCTTTTTATCTTAATTATTTGTTGATCTGCAGGGAAATGATTTGTGGTATGGACCTGACCGTGTTAAGTACTTGGGACCCTTTTCTGCTCAAACCCCTTCTTACTTGACCGGTGAGTTCCCCGGTGACTACGGTTGGGACACCGCCGGTTTATCTGCTGATCCAGAGGCTTTCGCCAAGAACCGGGCTCTTGAGGTAACCAAAGTTATAACTTTTTCATTATTATTATCATTTTTATATTATTATACAAAAGGTGACAAGGCGAATTAATGGTTTAATTAGGTTATCCATGGGCGATGGGCCATGCTTGGTGCACTCGGGTGCATCACACCCGAGGTTCTCGAAAAGTGGGTGAAAGTGGATTTCAAGGAGCCCGTTTGGTTCAAGGCCGGAGCCCAAATTTTCTCCGAAGGTGGTTTGGACTATCTTGGAAACCCGAACCTTGTCCATGCTCAGAGCATATTGGCTGTGCTCGGGTTCCAGGTGGTCCTAATGGGCCTTGTGGAGGGATTCCGTATTAACGGGCTTGATGGGGTTGGGGATGGTAACAACCTCTATCCGGGTGGGCAATACTTTGACCCGTTAGGCCTCGCAGATGACCCGGTGACATTTGCTGAGTTAAAGGTGAAGGAGATCAAAAATGGAAGGTTGGCAATGTTTTCTATGTTTGGGTTCTTTGTGCAAGCGATAGTGACAGGGAAAGGACCATTGGAGAACCTGTTGGACCATTTGGACAACCCTGTGGCTAACAATGCATGGGTCTATGCCACCAAGTTTGTGCCTGGCTCATAGATTTTTTGTAACTTTTCCATTCTTCTTGTAATTTCAAGTGTGTGGAGAAAAATGTGTAGATTATTATAACTTAATTCTATATAAGATATGGTATTTATAACATTGTTTATGATGGTGAGAATATATAGACAGTTAAATCTTTTATCCAATCCTTTTGAAAAATTGTGGAACTCATATCCAAAGAGATAAACATCAGCTAGTCACATATTTAATAGCAAGACTTAAGTTTTGTTAAGCATATATATGATATGATATACAAGAATAAGATCTAGAGATCATGGTATTTTAATTTTGACTTTGTTTAGGACTATTTGTGTTACTTGCTAGCTAAATCTCTATTCTTAACTACAAGTCTACAAATTTAAGTTTGCTAAAGTCCTAGAAAGATTTTGTTTGAGAAACTATGGCCTAATAGAGGTCCACATTGGTTCACCTTCAAGGCTTAGATTGGAAAGGCCTAGTCCTCTTAGGCCCAATTGAGTTCTCACTTATTGAATATTGTCTTTTTGGTTTTTACAACACTTTTGTAATTTAACCTCTATTCATATTTATAAAAATGATGATAGTGTAGGAAGGTATGATGATGAAAATTTTATAATATCCTAGCGGAAATTATGTATTACTAATTGTAATTCGTAATTAAATTACTTTTAGAAGATAAAATTTTAGTTTAGATAAATGATGTCGGTTAGGCAATCTACTATACTTTATCTATCTACCGGTGAATTCTTTCCGTTAAAATAGTAAGATTATTGTATCCACTCTCCAACCCGCACATCACTCCCCCTCTCAGTTTGTGGTACTTGATGCTTCCCCCTCTCCTCTCTCTCTCTCTCTCCTCTTTCTCTCTTTGAGTTGTAAATGAACCATACGTTCGACAAACCATTCGCGAATCGTTTGGCTTGAAGTTCGTGTTGAAATAGTTAATCTATACATGGAACATATATTTAGAGTGTGGTTATCTAAAACAATATTCTGGTTGTTTTTTAGATATAGTATGAAGATAGCTCTTAGCAGCTCTGAGGTGTGGATATTGGATCAGTTGTGTGGCTGTTTAAAGTGATGATATTGAAGCAGTAGTAGCAGCAGTGAATGAGTTCGTCGGGTCTAACAGCTAGTGTTAGTGAATGGGCTGTAGTTCAATATTCTTGATAACAAAGTGAGCCAAAAATAAATATAGGCCCATTACTTCTACAAGGAGAAGGATTAACCCACCAAGGAAAAAATGGGAAAAAAGGAGTTCCAGCCTTCCAGGTGGCAATGAGGGTTATATAAAAAGCCTAGATGTATCATTCTTTCCCTGTAACTTTTCCTTCTCGATAACAACAGAAAAAGTGTGTCTAAAAAGTTAGTTCTTCTTTTGTTCAAACCGGAAGTTCTTGATCGGTTTTAGGTTTCTGGCATCTCTCATAAACGCATTTTTTGGTTTGTTGACATGGTATCAGAACACTAGGCTCGGTTCAATTGTGATTTTCTCCGTTGATTATGGCTTCGAAAGTTAGGGTTTGCTTGTAGAATCAGATCGGCCGGTGGTTTTGTGTTAGGGTTCGTTGATAAGCAGATCTTTTGTTGGTTTCGTTTCTTGATTTGGATTCTTTCTTAGAGAATCGATTTATGTTTGTGGTTCTGGAGCCGTTGAAGTAAGGCCGATTCGTGATTGTGGTGTTCTTCAAGATTGGGATCTTTTAGATTGTTGCTTCCGCTGTTTGATATTGTGGTATACTCGGTGGTTGGCTTTCTTCCAAGACTGATTTGTAAGGTTTTCTTTATCCTTCTTGTTCGGTAGCAAGTCATTCCAACTGCGAGCTCCTGTGTTGGACAGGGGTTAACTGCCCGCAGATTGTTGATACTTGGCCTATAGACAAGGTTCTTTTATCTGTTTTTTGTTTCATTGATTGCTATTGTGTTGACTTCTGCTTGAATCTTGGTTCTTTATCTCACTTTCTGTTTCTGATTTAATTTGTTTGATAACTGTTTGTATGCTTCTTATTTGGTCAATTTAGATTCTGGTTGTCTTCTTTTCTTGTTTGTTATCTCTTGTTAGTTGTTTTTTTAATGGCCGAAGAAGGTGAAGTTGTTGATACACAAATTAGTAAGTTAGATTTTGGTAATCCTCTCTACTTACATGCTAGTGACACCACTGGGATTCCAATTATTTCTATAAAATTGAGCGGTACCGAAAATTATAAAGTCTGGTCTTGTGCAATAGAGTTAGCTTTGGAAACCAAAAACAAAATTGGGTTCATCGATGGTACTTGTTTAAGACCAACTAATAATGAGGTGCTGGCTAAACAATGGGACAGGTGTAATTCAGTTGTTCTTTCATGGATATTAGGCTCTGTTACTGAAGAACTCTATTTGGGACAAATTTTTTCAAAAGTTGCTTCAACCGTTTGGCAAGAATTGAAAGAAACATATGATAAGGTTGATGGTTCTATAATGTTTAATTTGCATCATAAAATTAATTCATTAACTCAAAATGGTTCTTCAGTCTCAGAGTATTATCATAAATTGAATTCTCTTTGGAGACAATATGATGCTTTATTGAAATTACCTGTTTGCGTTTGTGATGCAGCTACTGATTTTTTAAATCATAATAATCATTTGAAGTTGATGCAATTTCTAATGGGTCTTGATGATGTTTACTTGCCAATAAGAAGTAATATACTTACAAGAGAACCTCTGCCATCTGTTAAGACTGCGTTTTCAATTATTTCAAGAGAGGAATCTCATAGAGGGTTTTCTAGTGTTAATAATTCTGGTAAATGTGGTCAAAACCAAGCATCCGCGTTTGTTGGGAAAACTTTTGATAATAAACGACCCGTGAGGAATTCCAATCTTATTTGCAAAAATTGTAATATGAGAGGTCATACAATTGAAAGATGCTATGAGATAATTGGGTATCCACCTAATTATCAAAAGAAACCAGGAACACAAAATTTTTCAAACAAAAGGTTTACAAGTAATAATAGTACTTCAGAAAACCATGGAAATTGTTCTACATCATCTGGTCCTTCTTCTTTGTCTCTTTCAGATGAGCAAATTGCAAAGCTAATGTCAATTCTTAATGAAAAAAGGATTCCAGATGAACCAAAAGTTAATATGGCAGGTATAGATAATAGTTTTTTCAAAAATAAAATGGCTTGGATCATTGATTCGGGAGCAAGTCAACACATGACAGCCACAGATGTAAATCTTGATAATGTTGTTGACATTTCTGAATTGAAACTTAATGTTGGTCATCCAAATGGTACTTTTGCATAGATAACGAAAATTGGAAATTGTAGGTTGGCTACCAATGTGGTTTTGTTTGATGTTTTGGTTGTTCCTGAATACAATGTGAATTTACTCTCTGTTCATAAGTTAGCAAGAGATAGTAAGTTGTTTGTTGGATTTGATGAATTTAAATGCTATATTCAGGATTTGCCATGCCAGAAAGTAATGGGAAAGACTCATGCGACTGGTAGTGAGTTAGATGGTTTATATTTTTTTGATGGGAAATTGAATGGTAAGTGTGTTAATAGCAATAATTGTGGTTTTTGTTATTTGTCTAAATATACTTGGCATAATAGACTAGGTCATCCGGCTGATCCTGTTTTACATACTTTAAAACATAAGTTACAGTTGGGTAATGATCTCATGGTTCCATGTGAGGTTTGTCATAAGGCAAAACAAACAAGAGAACCGTTTCCATTAAGCGATCATAAGTCGAAGGTTGTTGGTGAGTTGGTACATTTAGATGTGTGGGGTCCCTATAAAGTGGTTAGTAGAGAAGGATACAAATATTTTTTGACAATTGTTGATGACTTTTCTAGAGCAGTTTGGGTGTATATGTTGACAAGTAAGGAAGAGGTATTTGAAAATGTTCAATATTTTTTTAATCTTCTTAAAAATCAGTTTAACAGAAAGGTAAAAAAATTTAGGAGTGATAATGGGACTGAATTTGTAAACAATAAAATGAGTTCTTTTGTTCAAATAGAAGGAATAATTCATCAAACATCTTGTTCTTATACACCTCAACAGAATGGAATTATCGAAAGGAAACATAGACATCTTTTAAATGTGGCTAGATCCCTTATGTTTCAAGGGGGAATTCCTCTTAAGATGTGGCCTGAATGTGTTTTTACTGCAACATACTTGATAAATAGGTTGCCTACTAAAATTTTAAATGGGTTGTCTCCTTACGAGTTAGTGTTTGGAACAGAACCCAACTTAACTCATTTGAGGACGTTTGGTTGTTTGTGTTTTGCTGCCAGATTGAATAATTCAGATAAGTTTAGTTCTAGGTCTGAAAAGTGTGTCATGTTAGGGTATTCGAATGTTAAAAAGGGTTATAGATTATATAGTTTGGATAGTAAACAAGTTTTGTTCTCGAGAGATGTTAAATTTTACGAAAATATTTTTCCGTTTAAAATGAATAATTCTCTTGAAATGGTTTCTGATTCTGGTAAATCTGATTGCAATGTGGATCATTTAAATTTCTTTGATTTGCCTTTCCAAAGTGGTTCTGACTTTTCTTTACCCAATGATGATATAAATAGTTGTTCACATGGTGAAGGTAGTGACTATAACACATCTGGTAATTTGAATACATCTACCAATGATATCATTGTTGAGGAATATGATATTCTTGGCAGTTCTGATAATATTACCAGTGTAGAAGATGTCACTGCAACATCGTGCGAAGATCAACGTTCTGAGGGTCCCTCGACTTCAAATCAGAGTTTCGAAAAGTCTATAATTGAAACTGATAATTTGAGAAGATCTACTAGAAATCCAGTTTTACCAAAAAGGTTTGATGATTTTGTTATGAATGGGAAGGTTAAGTATGGTATAGAGAAAGTTGTTAACTATTCAAATTTAGGGTCTGAAAATTTCTGTTTTACTTCTTCTTTAAATAAAAGTGTAGAACCAAAAACTTATTTTGAAGCGTGTAAAGATGAAAATTGGGTAAATGCTATGAATGAAGAAATGGAGGCTTTAAATAGAAATGGTACATGGGTACTAACTAATCTTCCGAGTGGTAGAAAACCCATCGGGTGCAAGTGGGTTTATAAAATTAAGTATAAGTCAACAGGTGAGATAGAGAGGTATAAGGCGAGGTTAGTTGCTAAAGGCTATAGCCAAAAGGAAGGAATAGATTTTGAGGAAACTTTCTCTCCGGTTGTTAAGATAGTTACGGTGAGATGTATGATAAGTGTTGCTGTTCAGTTTGGCTGGCCTTTATTTCAGCTTGATGTGAATAATGCTTTCCTGTATGGTGAATTGGATGAAGAAGTGTATATGTCTTTGCCTTTAGGTTACTTTTCAGACTCTGATCAAAGGGTTTGTAAGCTTGTCAAGTCTTTGTATGGTCTTAAGCAGGCACTTAGAAAATGGAATGAAAAACTAACGAGTACTTTAATTGAAAACAATTTTAAACAAAGTATGTGTGACTATTCGTTGTTTATCAAAACTGCAGATTCTGTTTTTGTGGCTTTACTTGTGTACGTTGATGACATTGTCATCACTGGCAATAGTCTTGAAGAAATTGTTAAAGTCAAGAAATGTTTAAGTTCTAAGTTTTTAATAAAAGATCTTGGAAAACTTAAATATTTTTTAGGGATAGAGGTTTTGGAAATTGATAAAGGTGTTTTGTTGTGTCAAAGAAAATATTGTTTAGAATTGTTGTCTGAGTTTGGTCTTTTAGGGGGGAAGCCAGTTCAAACTCCTATAGAAGTTAATCTTAGTTTGACTTCAAATAATCCTAGTGATTTTACTTTATCTAATATAACCGAGTTTCAAAAACTTGTTGGGAAATTAATTTATTTGACATTAACCAGACCTGACATTTCATATGCGGTTCATTGTTTAAGTCAGTTTATGCATGCTCCTATGAAATCTCACTTTAATTTGGCGTTTAGAGTTCTCAGGTATCTTAAAGGCTCTCCAGGTAAGGGTATATTATTTAGCAAAGGTATGGACTTTGAACTTAAAGGATTTGTTGACTCTGATTGGGCTAAAGGGATTCATGGGAGAAAGTCTATCTCTGGTTTTTGTTTATTTTTGGGAAATTCTTTAATTTCCTGGAAAAGTAAAAAACAGAATACTATAGCTAGGTCTTCAGCTGAGGCTGAATACAGAGCTATGGCTACTGTTACCTGTGAAATTGTTTGGATTCTACAGGTCCTAAAAGAGTTTGGTTTGAAAAATCTAACTCCAGTTAAATTATTTTGTGATAACAGTTCTGCTATTCAAATAGCAGCTAATCCTGTATTTCATGAAAAAACCAAACATATAGAAGTCGACATTCATTTTATAAGAGAAAAAATTTCAGCTGGTGTTTTGCAGACTCTTAAAATAGATTCGATAGAAAATGTTTCTGATATTTTTACAAAGGGGCTAACTGTTTCACAACATAATTATTTTTGTAAAAAGTTAAATTTGTTAGATGGTGTTCCATGAAGAGATTAAGGGAGGGTGTTGAAATAGTTATCTATACATGGAACATATTTTTAGAGTGTAGTTATCTACAACAATGTTCTGGTTGTTTTTTAGATATATTGTGAAGATAGCTCTTAGCAGCTTTGATGTGTGGATATTGGATCAGTTGTGTGGCTGTTTAAAGTGATGATATTGAAGTAGTAGTAGCAGTCCGGAAAATTCGTCTGATCTAACAGCTAGTGTTAGTGAATGGGCTGTAGTTCAATAATCTTGATAACAAAGTGAGCCCAAAAATAAATATAGGCCCATTACTTCTACAAGGAGAAGTATTAACCCACTAAGGAAAAATAGGGAACAAAAAGGAGTTCCAGCCTTTCAGGTGGCAATGAGGATTATATAAAAAGGCTAGATATATCATTCTTTCCCTGTAACTTTTCCTTCTCGATAACAACAAAAAAATCTGTCTAACAAAGTTAGTTCTTCTTTTGTTCAACTGGAAGTTCTTGATCGGTTTTTAGGTTTCTGGCATCTCTCAGAAACGTATTTTTGGTTTGTTGACAATGATCAATTTAGTTATAAACATAACAACTTTAACTCGATATCGTTATATCGAAATCGACGATATATAATCATGTTTTTGAACATGAAACATTCAAGAATTTGAACAAAGAATGCTCATTTGTACAAGTGTCAAAGGAGAAGTGTCTGTTATGAATTGGGGAAGACCAATTTATAGAAGTGAAATTTGTTTCTATATGCTCATTTGTCTCTATAGTATATACTAGAGCATCTTTAATGTTTGGCATTTTGCCATATCAATGTCTTTTTCAGTAACATTAATTAATGTTTTAAACCCTTGTTTAAATACCTCTTGCAATGCAAAGCCCAATTAAGGCGAATAAGAATTATAAATATTAAGATTCATCAAGAATTATAAATATTTCAATAAAGATGTAATACTGCATAGTGGTTGTATTTTTTATACTCGCGTGAACCACGTAAATTCTTGTGTGTCTTTAGATTGTTTTTATACAATCATTATCGGTTATTATCATTCTTAATTCTAACAAACAGTTCCTTCTTTTAGCTACCTTTTTACGTACATTGTATATATAAGCTACGTACCTTTGTTGTTTGACAAATCATCAAAGTATTAATTTGCTTGTTTCCTAATAAAGATAAAAGTTGGTGAAAATCACCACGGGTTATTTCATATAGCAGTAATTAAGTTTGAAAAGTTTTTGTCAATGTCACTTCACAATATAAATAAAGGGGTGAGTGATCTCGATAAAATACTTTTCAAACTTATTATAATTATGTGAATTTTCCCGATCAATAAACGATAAATTTCCTAAAGTTTTTGTAACATAAGTTGTAAAAAACATTAAAATATGCTACTGAATCTGTTCAAAATAGTTATTGAAGATTTTTGTCATTTTATACATTTCTGCAAGGCACAAAACCTTTATTTTTTGGAATATAAAAATATAAGCCACCTGTTCACAACAACTCCGGTTTATTTAATTACTTTTGAAGGTGGCTGCATTAATTATGGAGTCGTTAATTATCGCAAACGCCAGCCATTTGGCCCGTTCTAGATGATATTGCTTTGTTTAAAAGCAAAATACAAAAAGGTCCAAGTAATATTATGCATTTATAACAACACAATTCTTCACTCATAACATAATTTCTAAAATCATGTTATCTTTCTACTATATTTTATAAATAAAAATATTTTTTATTATTTCATATTTTTTAAAATTAATAAAAGAGTTGATAGAAATAAAAAAAAAAAAAAAAAATAAACATGTTGTTGAATAAAAACTAGTTAGTAACAATGAATCGCCCGAATAACGTTTCATTATATTCTTAAAAATGCACCACAAGAAAAAGAAAAAATTAACACCACCAAGAGTTGATACCAACACGTCACGGATGTGAGACTGCCAACCAGTTGAGCTACATTAGGTAGTGACAATTGTTAATTAACGAGAGTTCTGAATCCGTGCTTCGCTACGGATTTGTATTCTTTGTTTATTTAGTAGCAAAGTTATTTGTCTACTAATAATATGTAATTATCAATGCTTAATTTAAGAAATGTTGACAAATAGTTATTATTGAAATAGTAATTGAGTAAACCCTTGGTCCTTTTTTTATGGAAGGTCTTTTTAAAAAAAAGTTTTCTCTACTCTTTGGTAAATGTATAACTGTTTACATATCACCTTCTCATATACTGTTTAGACGGGATTAAATAAGGTGGTTGTAAGGTATACAAAGAATTATTTCTAAATCATAAACTTGTATATGTATTGCTCTCATATATAAAAGAATCTTTTTCATAAAACTAAAGGACTAAAAACTTGAGTTCTATATTCTTACTCGTTTAACTTATTAATAATTATGTCTTAAAAATATTAATAATGTCAAAAAGAAAATAAGCTTAAAACAATATAATTAGCTCGTAGATAAAATATTAAAAGAAAATATAAAAAAGAAGATTTATTAAAGAAAACATATGAAACATCTTAATAAAATATTGTGGACCTCTAGTTACAAGGAGGGGGGAAACAAATGGTGAAATGGAGAAATAAAAAACAAAACAAAAAATAAAGAAGCAAGGTTATAACTCATGTAGGGATAGCAAAAAAAAAAAATCGAAATCGACGGAGAAACCGAAAACT
>JAUEJL010134805.1:0-23301 GCA_032274825.1 Drosophyllum lusitanicum | reverse complement strand
AACACGCTGAATGCTGAATGATTCAGCATTCAGCGCTGAATGGTTCCATTAAGCAGCAAACAAACAGCCCCTTAATTCTCATTTGTTTCACAGAATTCGAATGAATGGAATTGATTTAAATTTCATTCAACCCAACTATGAAATGGACTTTGATTACTTGACGGAATGTAAATATCCCAAAGAATGAAATTCTATTAAAAACAAGTTTACCAAACGCAATACAACACGAAATTTGATTTAAATTCCATTATATTCCTTCAAATTATGTGAAACAAATGAGACCTTATAGTTTGTCTACTTGACAATAGAACTTATACGTTCACTTCTAGTAAGACTTCTTCATTTGAGTCGGCCATAGTACTGTGTTTACAGAATCAAATCACTTTTATTGTTATCGTACGTTATTTGACATTTAACCTATTACAATATCAAAGATTAAATCTTGGTATGATCATTTGGTATCGCACCTCAGGGTTGTATGTTATTTTGAAGATATAGATTTATAAATATCGACAAGAACACACTTGATTGGAATCGATCAAACATAAAGAATTCTAAAATGCATGATTGATTAACTCCTTTTTATGCATAAAAATTTCCAATTATCATGCATATTAAATCCTTTCTATCCATTGTCATAATAGTGAGCTTATTTTATAAATTTTTTGTGTACGGCCTTCAATTATTGCATTTTATATATTAATTTTATTGTTGAGTAACTTGAGCATAACATTACTTGGTGTCCGGAGAAAAAGGTTGAAAAAATATAGACGGTTAGTGTTAGAAATCGGATCACCACTTTGTAAGGATCGAATTTGAAACCTTAATAAGAACCCGTTAGAAGATGCAAATAACAAAAACAAGATAAACACGACACCAAGATATAACGTTGCTCGGTCAGGGTCACGACCTACGTTCACGGAACCAGAGACTTCTTTATTACGACTAAAGTGTTTACATAGATGTCACCCCAATTAAACTAATGGGCCGTCTGCATGAACAAACACCAAAAAAATAGCCATCATCCACAAATGTGTGCTCCACGCCGTGCACCATTCGAGACCAAACGAAACAAACCTGTTCCACGAATGCTCCACGTCGTGCCTCCATTTTACACGCCATGCACACTTTTGTTCACCAAATTGCCATGTCCACGTACTTTACCAAATTCACAGTCCCGGTAATTTACGCCACCGTCATGCTTCCCATTAAATTAGGTTCTAGTTTCAATATCGTACCGCTAATTTCAACTCACACCTAACAATCTCCCCCTTGACTTGAACTCTTTTCGACCAGTCAACCGAGATTATCAAAAAACCGTCTATTTCCTGTCAACCTCCCTGACTTATATGAGCCACGAAGTCCGACACCACATTAGGTGATTTCACCGGAGACCAACTCCATCCGTGTCGTTTCGACTTCATCCGATCAATTTTTCCAGCTCTAAGGACGGTACATGCAAACCTTTTGACATCCGTCGTTTGATCCACCTCCCCGTACAACACTTCATCAGTCAAACACCGCAAAACCTGCTTTTGTCAGAACATCTCTTTCCATTCTATATCGTCTGTAGGAATGGCAACCGGGAGGGTTCAGGGCGCCCCGTCCCCAACCCCAAACCCGAAATGAAAACCCGTCCCCGCCCCATTTCCCGTTAGAGATTGTTTCGGGACACCCCATCGGGACGTTTGTCAAACCCGACCCGACTAAATATGAAAATGAACTACATGTCTACATGTTATTGAAACATTTTTGCACTCTCCAAAGACAAAAAAATATGTAAAAACAATGTCAAGCATATTCAAAGTTATGTTAATTAGGTGTACCACAAAATTATGTTAGTGAAGTAAGAAGATACACAAAAAACTTGATAAGAACCTGATATGACCATTTTATTAATAAGAACGTAAGTATCGTCATTAACTTGAACAAAAAACTTAATTAATGTAGAACTTAAAAAAAATCAAAGGATTAAAATTGAAAATTTAACAAAAAACTTTATTATTTTAGAAACTTCTCCAATAATAGATATACAACCGTTCTCTTTGTATATTCGTACACATTATTATGTACATGAATATTTAAAATATATATGTATATAAATATATAAAATATATATAAACATATATTGGGGCGGGGCGGGGCGGGGATAGTATGCCCCGGCTCCAAACCCGAAAAATCCTCGAACCCGACCCTAACCTGAAAATATCATCCCCAACCTACCCCGAAACTAGTCAGGTTCGGTTTTTCCCGTCGGGTTCAGGTTGTTTTGTCATTCCTAATCGTTGCCAGCCTAAATAGTATTTGTTAATTGTTAGAAATTAACTATTTATCCTTTTAAAATTTACAATAATATCCCTAATCCTTTTGAGTTTTGAGTAACTAGATAACTACACGTGTGGTCCTAAATTCATCTTATTACAAAAAGATTTAATTTTTCTTTTAACTTTCTACATATATTATTATTAGTTATTAATTAGTGTCGGTTTTTTTCTTCATATATGACATTTATTAATCTTTTAGGAAAAAATCATTTGTCAAACTTTTTGTAAACATTGTTTATTAATCTTTTCATACTTAAGATCGAGTATACGAATGATCTCTCTTAGTCTCTAACACTACTCGTCTTTCTATCACTTTAGTGTTACATTATATCACATCTCTCATCTTAAAAACCGTGACAACAATCATCTTTCAACTATTTAATCTTTTTGCAAGACCTAGCCTCACTAAAAGCATTGTATGGCATGTGTGAATTGATCAAGGTGACTTTTGAAACCCAATTTAGATGGGACAGACTAGGGTTATAAGAAAAAACATGTATCTATCTCGTGCATGTGGGTGTATGAATATATAGAAATGTATAATACATATTTGTAAATGCATAAAATATGTACTTGTATTTCCTTTCAGTAACATAGTCATATTTTCTTTCTTATATTGAAAACATAATATGAATACTTTGGTATAAAGTTTTTACTTGTGTTTTATAGGTTTCAACATGTATGAAGAATCCAACATGATGAGCCAAAGTCAAGGTCAATGTCAGTGAGGATATGGGGGTCGGGTAATGGCTTCCGGAATTAATAAAGGTTCTGTTTAATCTTAAATGGGTTTAAAGTCGTTCAACATCTACTATATCTCTCTCATGTCAACAATCGTCCCCCTATTTCTCTCCTCCCTTCCTGTTTCAGTAGCCCGACCTGCTCCCATCCCTCTTTCCCCTCACAAATGGAGAGTGATGTTTCCTAAGATTCCACTCAGCTACATCAACTACAGAATGATCACTCCGAAAGCTCTAGTCCCTACATATAACTCATAATAGTATGTGCTCTAGCTCTATCACTCTTTGTCGACCGCTAACACCTTCACCTCTCAACACCCCTCAACCGGACAACCGCAGATACATATCAAACATAAAATCTATAAAAATATGTCTCAACTCTAGCTCTGCATAGTTTACCGGACAATGTTTCTATTGTTAGATGAAAAATCTATTTATTTAGACAGACTATTTTGTAGCAAAGCCTATTAAATGTAAGTTTTAAGCAATGTTTCATCAAATATATTTTAGATTTGATTGTATTTTTGGTCCCTATGATTGATGTTTTTACGGTTTTAGCCCTTAATTTTTCAATTAATAAAGAACTATCATTTAAAAAAATAAAAAACAAAACATCCTTCCCCCCACCCATGCCCTTTGACTTCCCCATCACCACCACAAGATCTCTCTCCATTCTCTCGTTGAATCCCCCCATCCAGTTCATTAACTTCAGCGTTCAAAGAACACTCCACTACTTCCACCATTTTCAGCCAGATTTGGATCACCAACCCACCCCATTTGACTCTATCGTAGTCATATTTGCCTTAATCAAAGAATACTCCACCATTGCCTCTATCCCCGCTGCAAAGAACACTCCACCACTACCCCCATCTCCCTCGCCGCCATCTCTAACATCTTTGACCTAAACAAAGAACACTCTGCCACTACTGTCATCTATGTCGTCGCCATCTCTGCCCAAATCAAAGAACACTCCACAACTTCCACCATCTCTATCGTCACCATTTCTGCCCTAATTAAAGAACACTCTAGATTTTGAATTTTATTTTCATTTCCTGTCAACTTCTATAACTTATTTCTTCATTCTCACCCAGATTAGGGCTACTAGGTTTAATTTGAATAGGTTTTCCAAATGGTGTTCCTAATTCATTTTCTTCCTTGATTTATGGTATGTAGTTTTCTTGGGTTTTGATTCAATGTTCTTAGTGGCCAGAGATGGTGTTTTCTTGGGTTTTGATTTTATGTTCTTGGCTTTTGAATGAATCATTCATAGTTAGCGTCCTTCAATTTTCTAAGTATTTTGATCTGTTGTAGTATGTAGATTAATTCCGACCTTTCTTTATCTATTTTTGTGCTTTATTTTTTTAATTTGTTGTTGTTATCGTAGGTGACCACCGGAGATGGTGATGGCGGTGGCGGTGGCCATGACTAGAGATGGTGGTGTTGGGTAGATCGAGGATGAACTAATTGAGGAAACATAATTAATTTATTAATTAATTAACACTAAAAATCATTTAGAATGAACTAAAATTGAGAAAATGAATAAAATATAAGGGCATGAGCGATTTGGTCTTTTTAGTTTGATCAAAATCGTAAGAGATTTGGAGTTTGGACATTTAGAGACTAAATCTCCAAAATTTGAAAGTTAGAAACCAAAAAAATTTAAAACTATCAAACAACATGAACAAAAGATATAATTAACTCTATATCTTAAATCACACATTTCATTTTTGAATGGTATTTGTCCTTTTAGCATCAACATAAAATATTGTTATTTTATTCTTTTATTACTTTTTTCTTCTATTATCAGATATCTTTACCTCCTATGTACCTTAGGTGAGATTAAGTATGGTTGTGATTGTTGTATGAGTTAATTACAAAAATGGTCCCCGTGGTTGTCACTGATTTTCACTTTTTGTCCTTTAACTTCAAAAATTACGAAAATAGTCATTTTAGTTGTCATTTTGTTTCACTTTTGATCCTTTAGGCTAACTCCGGTTATTTTTGACCGTTAGTCAAAGGGTTGTTTAGTCTTTTCACACTTTATCTCTGTTACCAAACATGATTAAAGGACCAAACACAAATTACCTAACCTTTTCTTTTATATTTTGTTTCCAAACACCACTTTTATCTCTCTCTCCATCTTTCATTCCCTCCCTATCCCCTTTTGCCTTAACTCTAGAATTCTCTCTTCAACTCCCTCGCTCTCTCTAACATCGGCGCTGGAAGCCACCACCACAACCTCCTGTCTTCAAGACCACCGGCCACCACCACTACCACAGCCCCCTTCTCTCTTCAAGACCGTCGGCCACCATCACCGTGCCACCACACCGCCGCCACTCTTTCTTCTTTCTTCAAAACCGCCGGCCATCACCCTTTTCTTCTCTATCAAGATCGTAGTCGCCGGATGTCACCACCACCAAAATCTTCTTATCCTCCATGTTTTCTTTTCTTTTTTAACAGATTTATGGATCTGTTTGTAAATCTAGTGTGTGGTTGTTAATTTTGTTCCAGATCTGAGTGTTTAGACTATCAGCCACCACCTCCGCACAACGACCATCCCTTATTTCTTCAAAACTGCCTTCAAAACCATCGATGCGTACCTATGCATAACCACCATCGCACGACCACCACAGATACCACATCGAACGATCATCATTGTTGCAGATTGGGGTTTTTTCTCTCAAATTTTTGAAATTGATGCGCGGTTTGTTTTAGGGCTTGTTTTTTTGTTTACAGATCTGACTTTCATCTTCTTGTTCTTCAATGGATGTGTGGTTTGTTTTAGAGCTTGGTACATGAAGCCTGTTTAAATTTGTACCTGCTTCGTTATTTTTTGGCATCCTTGGTTTGAAGATCTGGGTTATATTGATGGTTTTCTTTTTAAAGATGTGAGTTTTAGTTCATAATCTATTGCTAGGCTTTTCATATTTGCTTTCATAATCTATTGTTTTCTCCTTTGTAATCAAAACATCTGAAAATAAAGATAATGGTTTAATTCATCTATAAATTCTTTCTTTTCTTTTTTGTCAAGAACAGATATATACAAAGCTATTTAAATAGTTAATTGATTTATAATTAAGGTAATTAAAAATTAATTACATTATTTATGGTTTTCTTTGTTCATAATCTGCATTTTATTTGTTTATTGTATTAATCATTAAAAATAATTAAAGTAATCAATAGGTTAGTTTAGTCTTTTTTACACTTTATTCATGTTACCAAACATCCTCTTACCTTTTTTTTCTTTTCCTTTTATTATCCCTTTGACGAACAATCAAAGATAACTGGAGTTAACCTAAAGGACCAAAAGTGAAACAAAGTGCAACCATAGTGACTATTTTCGTAATTTTTAAAGTTAAAGGACCAAAAGTGAAAATCAGTGACAACCACAAGGACCATTTTTGTAATTAACTGTTGTTGTATAATATTAATATAAAATAGAGTTAATTACATAAATGGTCTTTGTAGTTGTCACGAAATTTCACTTTTAGTCCTTTTAACTTAAAAAATTACGAAAATAGTCATTGTGGTTGTCACTTTGTTTCACCTTTGGTCCTTTACACTAACTTCAATTAAGTTTGACCGTTAGTCAAAAGGTATTTTGGTCCATTTCTAGTTATCATTGTTATCAAACACGTATTTCTTATTATATTGTTTCCAAACATAGACTTTCTCTCACCCCACTCTTCGTCTCTTATTATCTCTCTTTATCCTCTTATCTTCTATCTCAACTATTTTCCATCCCTCGACTCTCTCTCTTGCCTCAGCGGCGGACCCTGCCACCTCTTCTTTATCTCTCCAACGAGACATATACACCCCCTTCTGCCAGACGCCACCACCACCACCATGAAGCTCCATTACCACCATCACCTTCACAAGATCTGGTTTAGGGTTAACATATTTTAGGTGTATGTGTGTGTTCTTCGATGGGATCATCCAGGTGTGTGTGTTGTGTTCTTCTTGTGTGTGTGTGTGTTTGATTGTATTGAATCCAGTTACAGCTTTTGTGTTTTGAATCCAGATGTGTTTGTGTTCTTTGCTATGTGTGTGTTCGACAAATCATATGTTTCTTTGTCTTGGTGTGTTCTTCGTTATGTGTGTGTGTTCTCCAACAAATCTGTGTCATGTGTTCTTCGCACACTTGTATAACCAATGCCACTGGCATTGGTGTCATCATCCTTTTCTATCTCTCTCTCTCTCTCCTCCTTGTTTACCGATTTAGAGTTTTTTTAGGGTTTCAGATTATTTCAAATGGTTGTGTATTTGTTTCTGATTTAGGGGTTTTACCAGTGTTGAATGCCCATGAACGCTTGATTGGGGATGTTGAATCTAGTTCTTTCTTCATCATGTGTTCAAATTCGAATTGTGTTCTTGGTGAACAGTTAAGAAAATGAATCCTAAGAACAGATGAACACATGACGATAAACATAAAAAAATACTAAAAAATAATACCAAGAACATAATTGAAATTAAAAATACATTTTTAAAAGGATAATCAGTAATTAATGTGTATAAGAATATTACATGAAAGTATTACTTAACATTATTATTTAATTATGATCACTAGTTAATTTTGACAAAAGATTAATTAATAGTTAATTTTAACAAAAGAGTATAAAGATGTGAGAGGTTAATTGGTAACAAGGATAACTAGAAATTGATCAAAATACTATTTGACTAACGGTTAAACTTAACTGAAGTTAGTGTAAAGGAACAAAAGTCAAAAAAAGTGACAATCACGAAATCTATCGTTACTATTTTCATAATTTTTAAAGTTGAAGGATTAAAAGTGAAATTACATATACACGGAACATTCATGTAATTAACTTTATAAAAATATGAACAATGTATTGGTCCCACCGTCTGATTCTTGAAGATTCTTTTGAACGGGCGTCATGTTAATTGACTCCGATTCGATGTGGTCCATTCCCTTCTTCCCAATTGGTTATAATATTTTAAACATAAAATTAATAATTAGGTTATTCTAACTTGTGGTTAACAAGCACTTAATTCATATATTCTCTTTCATAACAAATCTTATTTTATATTAATAATGTTTACTGTTTTTTAAAATACTAACTTTTATATAAAAGTTCAAGATTTACTTCTTCATTTTTTAATTTTTTATTTAAATCCTAGTTTTTAATTAATATATTTTGTATTAGTAATAACATAAAAATGTATTACTCGTTTTTTGGTTTAATTCTTTAAGATTTTTGTAATAGTTTAACCAACAAAGTAGTTTTGTATTATTTAATATGTATAGAAATGGTTGACCATCACTTGTACTAACAAAACCTACTTTTTTTTTACGAAGAACGTCCTTTTTTCTAACGAAGTTTTCTTGCTAAAACCCGCTCCCTTCCCTTTTCTTCTTTGATAAGACCCATCCCCTTTCCATACCTTCTCTAGCAGAATCCCATATTTTCCCTTATTTCCTATATTCTTGACTTTTTGTGTGGAGGGGATGCTGTTTGGTGTTGGAGAAGGAAGTGCTATTGGCGGTCTCAACCCATTTCATCTTTCTAGCGAGACGCCGAGACCTCCTCCGATTCCCCTTTGCTATCCAACCAAATCTACCCATCCATTCTCTTCTCTAGCGGAGCTCCGTTATTTTTCTTTCTTCTTTGACAACTCTAATCTTTCCTATCTTCTATTGTGTACGTCCAAGTATCTGTGGTAAACAAACTACTACTTATTTGTTTGTATATAAGATTGTGTATGAGTCATTAATGAAGCATTAATACCTCTATTAATGAGTCATTAATGACGTTAAAAACAACTCTCGCAATTCTCGTATGAAAAACAGTTCTTTTTTAAACTTTTGCATATATATATATATATAAGGCAAATAATCCATGTAAACAAACTCAAATGGTACATCTAAATAAGTAAAGTAGCAGGGTTCAATAATATTAAAAAATAAACAAAGTGGTATGCGACTTTAGTAACTACTACTTATTTGTTTGTATATTATTATAATATTATCTTATGGAAAAGCATTACACCATGTGTATGTGATTAATTAGCCAGGTCAATAATTAGGTTCACAACCAGGTGAATAAAGTCCAAGAATTTAGGTAAGAAAAAAAATTCACCTCTCAAAAACAAAAACCATGATAAAACATTAAAAAGCATTGCTTTGTTATGTGGATGATATTATTTAAGCCAAACTCTAACAACACTTGTTAAATTTTTAGTCAACCATAAATTATTTAAATGAATAATATTTAGTTATTTATGACTTCACACTTATTTATATAAAATAAGAGTGTAAGTTATATTCCGCAAATAATACCTAATTTAGGTAATGTTACTTGCATACTATTTAAATCATTAAAACATTAAAACAACCAAGAATCTTTTCATTTAAAGAGTATATGAGTATAACAACATATAAGTGTTGTTAAATATTAACTATAAATCATGTGCGAGTATTGAGCATCCTTGATAGATATTCTTGCAACCACGGTTTTAAAAATCTTACCTGATTGGTTGGTCGGTCAAAGTGAGAACCAATAAGTTTGACGAGATGCTCTAAAGCGATAAGCAGGTTGTCAAGAAACCAACCATATTAGTATGAATTGCAAACCAGAATGAACCAGTTAAAGCGGTCAAATCAGATTTATTTTTAATTTTGATAAAAAAATAAGTTTTACATATTTAATTACTTTTTTTCTTTTCCAGTTTGAGTTTTCACTTGTCGTCTCTTCCTATTTTGAGTTTCCTCGACATGAGATGCAAAGAAGGAAAACCCTATATTTCTAAATCCGAACTCCAAGTATCGACTCAAATAATTGGTTAATCAAAAATCTTGAAGAATGGTGGAGTATTGAAACCAATAAACTTAAAGAATAACACATTAAACTAGTTGAAATTTTATATATTTGGGAATGTTCCATTTTTTATTAATTTTTTGACATAGTTATAATTTTTTAAATAATTATGAAGTATTTTAGGTTCCGAAGCCTCCTCACCGATTAAACCAGTAAAGCGCTAGAACTGTTTATTCGATGACTAGTCTAGTTTTTAGAACCGAACATGAAATACATATGAAAGTAACAAATCAAAACACTCGATGACGGTCATATTAAAGTATTGAATATGATCAAAAGCACTCGTTAAAGCCTTTTAATATCTTCATTGCCCAAGAAAACCTCTCTCTCTCTCTCTCTCTCTCTCTCTCTTCCAATGCTCAGTGTCCAATGTATACATCTATGAGCTATGGCCCATGTATGGGATCATCACCAACAAAGGTACAACTCAAATCCATCTAATTTACTCTCGGATACATAAAACACATATAGATACATGTTTCTGTATCTAATTTGAGCGCTAACCTGCTCATGCACTTAAACTATCATGTCAAGATTCTTTCCTAAATCATTTCGCATATTGGTCATCAGCACCATCATCATCCAATCACTCTTCTCTTTCAAGATTCTATCTTGTTCTTATTCTTCATCATCATGTTGTCAACACCATCATATTCATCAACACGCCAATCGCAAATTCGAACAAAAAACAAACATTTTCTGGAAATATGAAGAGGAATCAAACACTTGGGTTCAAGTGAAATCACCTTATGATCTTGTGTCATGTGTTAACAATAACAACTGTACAAAAGTGGGCATCATCGAACCAATAACCGAAGAAAACAACAACGATCAAACAAGAGTCGAATTGGGTCAAGAACAGGATGTTGGTCAGAGAAAGAAGAAAGTCAAGATAGATGAAAGAAAGATTGGGGGTTTGGGATCGAGAAAGAGAATTTCTTTGATTAAAATGGCAGAGGACTCGATTTGGGTGACTGGAGTAAGTGGTTCGATTTATGAGAGGTTTTGGAATGGGATTCAGTGGGTGATTGCACCTCATGAATTGCCATTACAAGCAGGTTTTGCAGTTTCTGTGTTCTTGGTCAACCACACAGTTCTTGCTCTTTCTGAGGCTGGAATTTTATACCAGGTATTTTCAGGAAAGCTTGATTCTTCCATCATCAGCTTTAAAATCTTGGGTTCAACCCTAAAAGATAAATTTCCTGCTAAAAGATTTATAAAGAAAATGTTTGCGGGTCGACCCATTACAGACAAACCTGCTTTGACCCGTGCTAAAGATGACCCTTTTTGACCAGATACCCGATCTGCCCATTTGGCCACCTTTAATTCTTTAAACAAAAGTGTAGAATACTATTAGGGGTTGTATAAATCTACTAATATCATTGAAACAGAGGCCATTTGGTAACCTAATGTTATATGCTTTGCAGATGTAGCTGACCGAGAATTCACAGCCAGTATGGGTCGAGTTCCCACCAGTTCTAGATTCTAGCATTGTGATACAAATCAAATCTGGAGTTATACCACATGACAGGGAGTAAGTATGATCGAGAGCAGAGGTGGTTATTTCAACTCGTTTGCTTGAGGATAGATCGATTTTGGCTATATTTAACCTCAACGGGTTAAATGGGTCAAGTTAAAAACTTAGCTAAGACTAAAACTGGTTCGAGCAGGTTGAAATTTGCCTATAGTGTCATTCTAATGGCTTTAACCTCGTAAATAGTCTTATTCAAACAAATCAGATAGAATGATAAATTTATTGCAACCGTTATACTCATTTGAAAATTTTAGAAAACGGACTAGAAAGGCGTTTGGCGGATCAGCTGTCCAACGCCTTTAAGTTGTCACATGAATTACCTATTTGGACCCGTCACTTCTTTTTAACAAAATTTTGACTCGATATCCAACCTGCCAGTTTTTGTCACCTTCAATCGACTAATGACAGTTTTTTAATAATCTAAAAAAAAAGGTGTTCTTAAGTTGTAGGCTACTCTTGTTTAGTGAATATGTCAGTTTTTTTGCTTGATTTGGGCATACTGAATGCAGTAGGATCTACTTTTGCACAAAGAGTGGGCTGCTATTAGAGCTTAGCGAGTCTTACCCTCCAAGGTTTTCTTTCTTTGTCACTTTCAATTTCTTTTTGAATTTTTTATTTTTCTGATAAGGGGTGTTTACATCTTTTCAAAATGTATGCAGATGGATGAATCATGGCAAGCCTCCAGGTGCAGATGTTGCGGCCATAGTTGATGCTGCTGCAATTAGACCACAGGTCATATTCACTATCAGGTCATACCTCTTTTTCTATCTGTTTCACCGATAACCGTGGCACCACGGCTCATTGGCTGCTTGTTTCTATGACTCAAACCATGAAGTTCATCATTACCAAAATGCAGCTCAACTGGGGACCTATACGAATTCGACAGATCTTCAAAACCTCTGTGGAAGAAACACATATGGGGCCAAGAATCAACACAAGATACTGCTCTCACACCATCGACTGGCTGTGCAGTACACCAAAGAACTGGACCTCATTCCGACTCGCTCTTTCTATTAACCAAAGTACTCGATCGAAAAACTAGCCTTTTTTTGTCAAAATTCATGAGTTTTATAACTGATTTCTACTGAACTACAGGGTGGGAACTTAGTCGAGAGAAGACTACGCCATAGGAAATGGAAATGGATTGTTCATGGAAGCCCGAAAGATCAACAACTCACATCCATAACACTCGCAACGATAGATGAAACATACACAGATCTGTTCTCTTTATTTTTAGCAACAGCCTCAGGATCCGTTGTCGAGTACAACATCTCTAAACAACAAGGTATGTTTACATGCTGATACTCGACAATGTTCGAATATATTTGGCAAAATCAGGTGATCCTGACCGTTCATGTAAAGACAGGCAAAAAACTTGGGTGAATCATGCGCATCCTCCACATGCTAAAGTAGCCAAAGGTGTTGCCGGGCTACAATTTCAGGCTGGCCGGCTCATATTCCCTTTAGATGATGGTAGGCTCGGCGAGCTGCACCAGTCCAAGACTGGTGGTGATGTGGTGGGGCCGAGTTCAGGTGTAAATCGAAGACGAGTTTCTGCAAAATACACATGGTCGATAATAGATGCACCCGAGAGTGAAGGGTGGAACGCTGAATACTGCAATGAGGATCGTGGCCCGTTGAACTGTATTTCTGGCATAAAAGACGAAGAAACCACCTCGACTGGATTAAGAAGGCGAGCCGGGAATAAAGCACAAGAAAACTATGTCCTCGTGTCACCCGGAAGTAAATCAAAAGAAGAGACTTATGTTGACCGAGAAAGCTCTGTCAACATGAATTTCCAGTTACGAGTGATGCATGAGGGTCACTCGTTCTTTTTTGTAACCAAAGAGGGGACGATTTTCGAGTATCTGAGTGTTGAAAACACATGGTTTTGGCTTAAGCATGAGCATCAAACAGCCATGAAAGGCGCCCTCGGAAATTATAATGGAAGTTTGTTTCTGGTAGATGAAAATAAGGATCTAATTATTCGAGAGAGAGATGGTAACGAGCTCATGTGGATAAATTGCACGGCTATGAAGAAAGGAAGACAAGTAGTTGGAGGTCCACCATGGGATATTCCTCCGAGAAAATCGCCGAAAGTGACACCCGAAGACTCGCTCTTCTTCGTTAGCCGAACTGGAGGGTTGCTACAACTAACAGTAAGTAGGCAACTCACTACTTATAATAATCTTGTTTTTATATTCATAATTAACGCATTAATAATAAGAAACTGGTTAAAAGTGTTACATCACCTGACTCGAGTCTTTTTAAGATTGAACTAAAAATTGACCCGCTTAAAGCTCGAAACTGTTCAACTTGTTTTCCAACCTGTATATCTTGTCAACTCGAGATTAAACTCATAAAAGTTTGGTTAAGAAATTTTCAGGTTGCTTTAAAGAAGTTGAAATGGAAAGATTGTCGAAACCCATCGAATACCAAGATTGTGAGCATAGTAGACCAAGAAGTGTTTAGAGAAAACATAGTATTCGTTGTTGGGATGGACGGTCAGTTGTACCAGTACAACAAGGTGACTGGGCTATGGCATGGGCACCACCAGTCAAGACACATGGTGCTATCAAGACAACCTGGGACTGCAATGAGGGGTTCACCACGATCATTGACTGGTTCTCTCTTCATGATATCCGAAGAGAGTAGGCTCATCGAGTATCACTGGAACCCGGTGGATGGTTGGGGTTGGGTGGAACATGGTTCACCGTGTCTCGGGGTGACGTTAGTGGGCTCAACCGGACCGTGCCCTGGAGAGAACCAGTTGTTCTTGATTGGTTCAAATGGGAATGTGTATTTACGGTACTTGGATCAAGCAATTTGGAAATGGAGCGACTGTGGGTTTCCTTCAATGGGAAATGTTGTTGGTGAAAGCAGCCAGGAGAAAGAAGTCTGTGATGATCATGAATATAAAGAAGAAACTGAGCATTGTGATCCAAAGGTTTGCTTTGGTCTATTTGAGATTGACGCTAAATAATTATGATCAAAAGAAACTGAACACTGATGTCTAACGTTTGATGTCGTATTGGTTGCATGCAGGTCGCACCTACACGACCAATTTTATTCACGGAAAATTCAGTAATATTTGAGCTACGGGATGGCAGGGTAAGTTCGTAAATTTTGACGAATCTAGTTATGTTTTATCTCTAACAAAACAAAAAAAAAACTAAAAGAAAACGGGTTGAAATGGTCAAAATGTTGGAAGTTGCTGCATTTTTTATACATAAAACCACCTAAAACATTTTTATTTAATGATCTATACTATTATTAAAATGATAAAAAGATAATGATGCAGGTCATATTTGGCACACCGATTAAATATAAAAAATTTAAATTTTATAAAGAAAATGTTTCAGGCTCACCCATCCTGAATTGATTCAACCCATACATAAATATTCATTTTAACCGTAACCAGGTCATTTTGTCACCTCTAATACAATGTCTACAGTTCTACTTTACCTGGAAAATTCAAACATACAGTTATCAATGCTCGTTTTTGCCCTTTTCTTGTTGGATTGCAGTTGGCTGAAATGCAAAGAACAGAGGATTTACGATGGGTGTGGTGGCGAACAATAGGGACTCCAACAAGCCGTTGCAATGTGATCTACTGGACGACTGTAGCATCATGAAGACGGTTGACCAATCATAAGTCTAACTACTGTACATAACAGTTAAAAAACACACTTCAGGGTAAGAAATTAGAAGATGAAGCCTACAATCACTAGCCATAGATCCTGTCATCCTGTGAAAATGCATGTATCTAATGTAAAAATGCTATCAGCCAATATAAACTTGAGTATATAGATATAAGATATGTGAATATGAATTTGACTAAAACGTCAACCAAGAATTTCCAGTGATAGTCACCTAAATTTGCTTTAATCGCCGCAAATCACTTGCAACAGAGAAATCTGTAATGCTTCAAAACATCTTAATCATTATGAAGGGGCCAATTCATAATATGTTTTATTTCTAACGGGTCAAACATGTAAAACCAGAGGAAAAAAGAGGTTAAAAAGGAAATAAGTGCACGAGTCAAAGTAACCTAAAATGTAATTTTAAAGCATAAATTCGTCTATATCATGTTATTACTTATTCAAAGAAATCAAATTGTTATTGAAATATAATATATGCAATCATATTGACACACTAATATTCATTAAAAGAAATTTTTGACAAAAGTGTTTCACGTTAAATCCTACCCAGCCTGATCCAATTCAACCAACAAGAATGACCCGTTCCCCAATTTGTCTTTGTATACAATCCGCTCTGTTTCACTGATTTAAAAACAAAAGCAGACCGAAAACAGTGGACCTCTAATAATCTTGTGTAACCAGGAAAACAAACAAACAAACAAACAAAATCATAGTGGCTGTAAATTGCAGAATAGTTGCTGGTCTTAGGGCATAATCCAAAAGGCTTTGATTACAAAACTACTAATTCCTATGAGAAGTCATTCCTTGAGAAGTAAACTTCAAGGATAGAAGCAAGAAGACAGATAATATGACGAAAGAATCTTCTCTGCATACGCAGTTTACTAATAACATTACAATCATTGCTCAACTGCTCAAGCTATAACCACGAAAGAATCACACCATGTTGCTTCCGAAATCAGAATCTCCTCCGAGGACTTCTTGACCGATGTCCCCGTGGTGATCTACACACAAGGCAACAACAAAAAAGTATTTACAATCTTTATTGTTAAAACTTAACATATCTTTTTTACAAACAGCAGCATTTATTATATGGAATGTTGAAAAAACATGCATTTGATAATTCGGAGTGAGAAACTAACATACCTCCTCCTGTTATTTCTCCTTTTGAAGGGACCCCTGCTGAACGCCCAATCAACATTGACAGTTTGGGTGAGAAGTTCACCTCCATCCATTGAGGCTATAGCTTTCTCAGCTTCCTCATAATTTTCATATTCAATTAGTGCATAGCCCTGAATATCGACAATAAATTCATGTTACAACTCTACACAAAAAACATTTTCATGATAATGATTGATCCAACAGACCAACGCAGTACAGAATAATCCACCCTGTTCTCCCAACCTACAAAAATAACTAATGGATTTTTACCTTAACAAATCCAGTTCGACGATCAAGATTCAGATGCAAATTCTTGATCTCCCCGAACTCTCCAAATGCATTTTGTAGGTCATCTTCTTGCGCTTCTTCGTGCACTCCAGTAACAAGAATAATCCATCCTTCAATTGCTACATAGTTCATGTTTAAAGGTTCAACAAAGCTAATACTTCTTGACTTTACAATTACATAAAACAGGCACAAAAAAGTTTATAACATGTCATCTAAAATACCATTGCACTATTTATGAAAGCTACAAAGAAATTACTTGTGGTCCTACCTACATTACGAGAGAATACTTTTTCACTTCTTGTATATGCTTCCACAGTGAAATAGACATGCCTGAAAAGATAAACACTACCTACACCTGGACCGCAAGGAATTTGATATTTTTATGACAGAGGATTTAAGTATTTAACCATGACCTTGTTCCGTATGGCCCCTTCAGGTCTACATGGCTGACAGCTCATTACACAACCTTTGTAGTATATGTATTTTATGTGCTCATACAAACCAATTCCACATACTAGATGTCCGATATAACCAAGATGAAGTTATTTCCTAACACACCATCTGGCAATGTACTTCAAAAAAAAAACCTTCTTACCACCAAAACCAATATTTTTTGAGCAAATTTTAAAGCGGGTTTTCCTATGATTCCACCCAGTTTACAGCAGGAGTTGCATGGAGCCCTTTAACACATCTTTCCCAGTGGAAATTAAAATAGAAAATAACCTCCCAACACTACCTCAAAAACACCTAAACTCTGCTTTCTCAGTACCTCAAAGCCTAGTTTATTCATTATTTAACCACAGGAAAGAATGAAAAACACATAGAAGAGAAGATAAAAACACACACAATTAAGGACTAAAACACACATGTTTGCTCACCAGTGCAAATTTAAAATGAAACTATGAATTCTACACAATGTCGAAACCTAAAACACAATCAACAACAAGGGCTAAATCAACGATTTGGAGCAATTAAACCGATAGCAAGATCTATACAGTTATAAGTTTCATGCTCTCACTATGTCCAAAAATTCACTGGCATGACCATAGTAGACTTCACCTAATCATCTAACTTGCGATATAGAATTCAAAATAATTTTTCAAAATAAAGAAAAGAAACTTAGACTGCTCATGAAGCTGATGTCATGTATGCAATCCTTTCCTGATGATCTAAAGGCAAAAACAAAGAGAGAGACTGCTTACCCTACACATAATACCACCAGTTAAACAGGGTTGATGACCACTCCGTAGTCCTGTCACATTCGAATAATTAAGACCACTCTTGTCTCAAGGCTAACTACCAAACAGCTATTTAGATATAAAATATTAAATGGGGTTACAGAATTGCAATGTCAATTCAAATTCCAGTATTCCACAAATATCATCCAACCCAACGTATCAAGGTTCCTTATCATTGTTGGGGGGTCTGGGAATGAAAGCCTTTCAAGTTTCAACATGATCTTTCCCTTGTATTCCAAAGAGGTTGTTTTCTTGACTTGGTGAATACTTCTCAGATTCCACATGCATAGCAAAGAATATGAAGTCAAAGGTGTATGGTGTTGAACTGTTGATCACTAAAAGATAATTTGGGTATGAAAACTATGTCCATCATGACACAATCATCCATAAGTGACATAAATCGGAGATAGTGATACCTACCCGCATTCTACATATTATTATATCACTCATAAAAGTTTGTGATAATAATGGAAACTTCTAGCACGTTCTATATCTATCTTTCAGCGATGTATATGGCCTCTCCCTCGCACACACTTATACGCTCTCTTAAATGACACTGGAAGCAAAAAAAAAGGCAAAGTTGAGACTCTAATCTCCAACACGGTCGCAAGCATATCTTCGTCTTCAGTAATCAGTCCTATCCTTGTTGATACCGCATAAATAATTAGAAATTGTATAGAAGAATACTGATTCACATCATAAGGATGGTGAAGTTTCTTCAGAGTATACAGGGAACGTGATCGTTTCTGGTATAATAGACCAGTGCGATAGCCTATTGAAGTATCAACATTTTCCCTTTTGTAATCTTAATGTGATTTAAATGTGAAGTAGAACAAGTAAAGAACTTTGTTTTCTTTATAAACTTTCAGTGCTAAGTAGTAAGTAGCACCAGTATACTATTTACCTTCTTTTATTTTTTAGAAGAGACATCCCATGAAAAGAATAGGTCACGAAAGACTTGACTTCGCATGGCACCTCTGTTAGAAAATATTTCCCTCCAGCTTTGTGTTTTCTGTCTTGTAAGCAATCAAGATGAAAATCCTAATAAAAAGGGCTATAAGCCTATAATATCAAGCCAAAAGGACTGTCAACCCATATCTATAGAAAAACTTGACCGAAGTTCACCGCATGTTTGTTTCTAAGAATATAGTAGAATTCTTTGCTTACCCTTATAAGTTGATGAGAACAGTTATATCTAAACTTTGTCCATCTTAGACATTGAGCTACAGCTATCTTTATTTTCATATTTTAGCAATTATCCTATGTCCACATCTGTGCATCAAAAAGGGACCTTTTAGATACAATTTTCTCCTGCAAATTAATCTGCAATTCAGCCAGCTTTCTAGCAAGAGTACCGCGTATCACTTTCCTTTAATCCTCTCCCACAGTTGTAGCGCACCTTAAAAGAACTAACACCTGCCTAAGAATCGTTTAAACATCACCATGAGACGAAACTGTGACGCCTGAAGAAACTATATTTGTAGTTTTCCGAGTAATAAATCAGATCTGGCAGCTAAATAACTACGACTAGAAGACTGAACTAATAATATTGTAATTAATCACTAAACCTAAACAATTATCATATAAGAGTATAAAAGAGCGGGTATATAACTAACATCGTTCAGGACCAGGTCCGCCATCGGAATCGAGGGAATCGAAACGACCGGACATACGATTGCTACGCCCGGCGTCAGTTTCTTCACGGAAACCACGGCCTTTAGTTTTCTTAGCAACGGAAGAAGCGACGTCCGCGGCGGCAGATCCACCGGTGATGGCAGATTTCAGTTTAGGGATATGAGCGGCCGCACTGGGAGAAGAAGCATCGACGTCGACGGCGGCGTCTTCGTCCATAAGATCATCGTCGTCGGGCTCAAAGTCCAGCGCATCTACGTCGGTAGCATTCGCCATTCTGTCAAATTCAGTAACCTTTTAGCCCGAAAATGCCGGTTTACAGAGAAACGGTATCTCTTTTTTTGTTAACCTCATGACGACGAGGGGTTTGAGGGTTTTATCTACGAGACGACCTCAGTGCAAAAACCACCGTCAGATCTTACATTTCATTTTAAAAACTTTTTTTTATCGTATTACCCATCTTCAAAAACTTTTATTAATATTAATTAATTAAATAATTTTCTTTTTCCTAATTGATTGAAATCACAAGAGACCTTGTTAGATGACTTAGTTATCCTTGGGCAAAGACTTTTGAGGATTGTGAAGTAGGGAGACAATGCAACAAACCGTCAAAACCTAGTAAAAAAATATTCGATGGTTTTAGGATTGTAAGAACTTTGCATTGTAGATGGACTTAGAGTATCCGTAATGCAAAAATTCTAAAAACAAAAATTTCGTCTTTTATAAAGTCACATTATCTTATGTGCAACAAACCGTCAAAACCTAGTAAAAAATATTCAATGGTTTTAGGATTGTAAGAACTTTGCATTGTAGATGGACTTAGAGTATCCGTAATGCAAAAATTCTAAAACAAAAATTTCGTCTTTTATAAAGTCACATTATCTTATGCATCTTTAAAAACTTTTCACACCATCTTACTCATTTTCAAAAACTTCATTAATTTTAATAAATTAATGAATTGGAATGTTTTTCTTTTATACGATTGGTTGAAATGGCATAGGGCAACCAAAATGGCAACCTTTTTGGTTTTTTAGAAGTCCTTGGTGAAGGACTTTCAAAGTTTATGAAGAGGGAAGACAATACACAAAAACAATTGAAAAGTTTTTAGAGGTCTTGAGGTGTAAAAACCTCTCATTGTAGATGGTTTGAGAGAGCTGGTATACTCTAAAGACCTATAATGTATTGTGTTAAAAGAAGTTTTATTTGTCGACAAATGAAAGTATGTGTATAATCGAGTTAAAATGAGTGATAAGTTTGAGCTCGAATCGATTAGAAAACCCAAAACTTGAAACTCAACTCGAGTTCGGTCAAGTCTTTATTTTCAAGCTCAAACTCGACGGGTAGCGCTGAAAATGAACACGAACAGGCCCTGTTCGTCTTTGTTCGTTTAATTTTAGGTTCGCTTTATTTTTAGCCGAACAAATAATAGATTATGAACGATAAAGAAACGAACTTTTATGTTCGATTGTTTAAAAGATTGATTAGTTTGTGTACATTTATGAACTCGTTTAATGATACCTAACGTAAACGAAGGAACGCATAAAGATGTACACACGCATACACACACTGTAATGCAAACCCAATACTAATTAACACAAATAAGCTATATATATATATATATATACGAACAACTAACAAACATTCATGAACATATATGAACGAGCGAGACAATTGTTCGTTTCTCGTTCGTTTAACTAAACAAACAAAAAATTTGCTCATGTTCGTTCATTTTTAAATAAACGAACTTCCCATCGAATGTTCAATTTGTTTACAACCCTATCAGCGAGCAAACTGAAATTTTCAAGCTCGACTCACGTTGATTCAATAACCATAATGAGTGTATTAAATAATAATATTAATCAATTTTAGTAATACTTGACTCGATCATTTAAAGTTCAATTCAATACTTGTGAGCTCAATTTGGCTCGACTCAAAAAAATTAATGATGACTATGTAAATACATATATAAACAAAAGGGTAACATGTAAAATGTCATAAATTCTATAAAACTTGCAAGCTTTACAAGCCAAGTATTTTAATACTCGAGCTCACCTCAACTGTCTACTCGAAGCTCAAGCTCGAGCTTGACTCGATCTAAACCGAGTCGATTTTGAGTATTTTTCCGAATCGAAATCGAGTAGCTCGAAAGTTATCTCGACTCAATTAGACCCTTAAAAAAGGATTTACAAGAGTGAAAAAAGAAGGAATTTAATAAGTGATTGTTATTCCGATATTTATTAATAAGAAAAAAAAAGAATTCTGAAGAAAATTTGATTAAATTTCTTTCCGAGACCTTTCTCTGAAATATTTTGAATGAAAATAAAGAATAAACTTTATGATTTTTTATTGAATTATATGTACATAAATGTAACGAACTTTTATCATTTCATTAATTTTGTAACAAACGTTTTTTTTAGATTAATGCAATTATGTTACCGGATTTCATGTTTAGCGCAGCGTGGCTTGCAATTACAGTTTTAGTAGGCCTTATTTGGTTTTAATTTTTTATTTTATTTTGGAATCTGTGTTATTTGAATGATTTTAATATCTTCGTATGATCTTAAAAATACGCTCCCATCTTCAACTAACATTTTATTTATTTCATAACGTTCTTTTTTGTAACATCCTCGAATTGGGCCTAGTTGTATATGAATGACACGTGTATGTGTGTTAAGTAAAATAATAATAAAATGTGTATTTATTATTATATGATTAGTTGTTGTGTGTTTTAATTGTTATATGTTAGATTGTAAAAGTAGTAGTAATGTAAGTAAGTTGAAAAATCTATAAACGATTTTAAGTAAGGATTCCGAAAATATCCCCGTTAGTTGAAACGGGTAAATGAGGGTCAAGTTGTAAGTTGAAAAGGGGAACAAAATACCCCTTGTGGATACACTTGAAAACAAAGTCGGTCTTGACTTTGTTTGAGTACCCACGTTTGTGTTCACTATTACAAACACAGATAACTTGAAACTCTCTCTATTGCAAGTTCTTGAAGAAACCATTGGAGATTACTAGTACAAGCTGATTTCCAGTAGCAATTAGTGTGATTATCACTAATCATCACCATCTTCTTCATCATCTTCTTCATTTGGTAAGTGTTCTTGCCAAGTGGGTTTTATGATTCAAGCAAGCTAAACTCAAATTGAGTTCTAGAACTGATGTTAATTGATTCCTACATCAATTACAAGTTGCAAAGAACTCATATGATGAATTAAAATGGTGTTTTGATGAAGTTCTTGAAAATTGATTCAAGTGGGTCAAATGATTGATTTTGATCCCAAATCTTGTATAAGTTGTTATAATTGATGAAAAGATTGTTTTTGGGATCATATGAATGTCCCCTATGATGTACAAATGCTGGAAATCAATTAGAAATCCGATTTGTGAAGTTTGGATGAAGAACAGTCGGAACAGGGGGCTGTAGCCGACCTGTTCTGAAACAGGTCTGCTTGCGGGCGCAAGGACCTCCTTGCGGCCGCAAGGGGTCTAAATCCGACAGACTAAGTTACCAAAACCGATAGATGCTTGCGGGCGCAAGGCCCTATCCTTGCGGCCGTAAAGGGTGTCGGAATTCTGAAATCCGAAAGTGGGTGTCGGAATTCTGAAATCCGCAAGTTTTGTCGGATTTATACTAAAATCCAAGTTTGGGTGCTTACGGGCGCAAGCAATATTGCTTGCGGCCGCAGGTGGCTCGAATTGCCAAATCCGACAATGCCTTACGGGCGCAAGCCTTTGTGCTTGCGGCCGCAAGGAGGTGTTTTCTGTAACAGTTCACAGATTGTTTAAGTTTCTGTGTTGTTACATGTAAGAGGTCAGTATGGCCTTGTATGTTTGTCTAAGGTTCCTTTAGGGGTTCCTATTCTTGTTCTAAGTAGTTATACCTTGT
>JAUEJL010134794.1:0-11091 GCA_032274825.1 Drosophyllum lusitanicum | reverse complement strand
TATACATATGTGTGTGTATTCGAATTTCGAGTTAGGTAACGAATATTTCCATATATATTAAACTCGATTCAAAAACCAATATAAACTTTTGAATCGAGTCCAAAACCTATTGAAAATCAAACGAATCAATTCAAACCGGATTATTCAAATTTCGGTTTTTACGAATCATGTCCAAATATCGAATACCCCTAGAATTAACTTACACATTGACGTTTCAACCCCCACTTATTGACTCCCAAGTATCTTTGTATCAACCAGGTTCTTAGTCCCTTTACTGTGTATAAGTCGTCTTCTTCCAGCCACCATCTCCCCTTGTCTTTTCTGTTTGCAACAATCGAGATGGGTGTCAAAACTGTCATGAATTCTGAAATTTCACTCCACTCTCTTCGCCGAGGGTTCCTTCTTCGCTCCGTGGTCCAAGACAAATTCTAGTTGTTGAAGCTTCTATATATGTTGCTTTACTTACAAGTCTAAAGTCTTCTCTAGTCTATACGCTCTTCTTCATCAATATTGCTTAAAATACATCGATACTTACAAGTTAAAAACATAAACAGTTATTTTGTTCAAATATAACATATTAAATATTTATATACAAAAACTTTAGATTATCATTCTAAAACATTTTAAATTTTAATATGAAAATAAATAACAAAGTTTGTGGGTTAACACTACCTAACCAAGCCTGTACTCAAGCCAACTCGTTTGACGTATTACCAAACCAGGCTTACTAGCCCTTTTTGCAGTGTTGAAGATGATTCAAAGCCCATAGACACTCTGCAATATTTCTTTTCTTTCAACAAAGCATTGAGCAACCAGGAAGTGACCATGCATATGGTAGATTGGTAGATGGTGATATTCATCGACGGAATCTGTCGAACAGATTGTGTGCATATAGAAAAGCATGATCGTAATTAAGAAGATGAATTCCTAGATCGCATAATTAAGAAGAAGTAGGGACTGATTCCATTCAAGGATCGGACAAGTCGACTTATGTAGTTAGGATCAAACATGGAAACACAAGAATCAGATAATAAGTTTTACCCAAACTGCCCTATTTAACATACCGAATTGAAAACGATATTACCCAAACAGCAACTTCTAAATCAAATTATCATTACAGCTGTCAGATAACCATATGCTTATTTAAAAGCTAAACGAAATAAAAAAACTATGGAGCAAAATCAAACGTCAAAGAAATAATTTTAGAAAAATTAAAATCGTCGACAGCAGGGTTCGAACCTGCGCGGGCGAAGCCCAACAGATTTCAAGTCTGTCTCCTTAACCACTCGGACATATCGACTTACGTTGTAACGCATCCATTTTCTATGATATAAACTTTTTTATTAAATATGAAACTTAATAGTAAACATTATAAATAATGAAAAATAGGAAATAGAAAAGTATATTGCTTTAATCTAAAAGCTTTATATGCATTTTCAGTTTCAAGCTCCAACAAGATCGCATTTTATAGAAAAATTTGCAGCCCAGCATATATATTATATGAATTTGTGGAGAAACTTTAGCAGAAGCCCCCTGTTTCAGTTTCTTAGCATCTAATTGTTGTCAACACTTTCTGAGAAACAAATTGACATAGTGTTGATTTTGACATTACCAAGTCTTACAATAAATGAGCTAGATAGATCAATCTGCTGCACATGTATGTAATCTTTTTTATTTATCTTCTTTTTCAGCTTAATTTTCTGTATAGCCACGTGTTTCTTGGAAATTAAATGCAATCATTAACAACAAAATAGTTGCTTTACAAGTGTCTGATCATACAACATAATTTCTCATTTGCAGGTTGAGGTGAAACATCATTATTCATATATTTATTATTTATTATTGTTAGTTGTCGTAGATCCTGATGAGCTTCTCTGCAGATCTGTAGATAACAGAAAATGTTAGCCTCGTCATGAGTGTTGAACTCGTGACCAAGCTTGGGTGTGCGAATGAGTATTTAATTCAGGTGTTAATGGCAGATATGAGAGAATGTTTGTAAGTGAGTAAATGTGGAAGAGATGATCATAATGAACCTGAAACTAGTGATCATTTATAGAAGTGAAACCGGTCTTTACCCAGACTCTTTGTCCGATAGTTAACTTGTCTGACCGTCCAAACGGACGGACCAGTTCCTGTCATGCCTGCGTATTAAATGCTCTTGTCTGAAGGTGGCCGTCTGAGCATTAATTGTGCAATAAATGCGTATCCATTTAAGCGTGGCTGGGGATATCCTTGGTAAAGGCCGAGTTGTAATATTTTATTCAATATTCATGTTAGTAATTTGAACCTTCGGATGGTCCGAGCTTCGAACCATACGTCATCAATTATTATTATTATTATTTTTTTGCAACATGGCAATTAGTTGAACTAGGTTTAAAAAAATGGAGAATAGCAAATTAAAAGCGAACAGAGACTATAGTGTGGCTTTGTAGAAGCAAATAGCTTCCATCTGTCGAGTCATGTCATCATTCATTGAACAATCTCAATGCAACGAAATTATAATTAACAAAAAAAAAATCAATCAATTGATTAAAATAACAGAACAAGAAATCCTTAAAAAAAAGGACAGTTAATTCGTCGACAGCAGGATTCGAACCTGCGCAGGCAAAGCCCAACAGATTTCGAGTCTGTCTCCTTAACCACTCGGACATATCGACATATTTGTTTAGTTTTCTATGCAACCTAACTTAAATAGGCATTGGTACTAAAGTAATTTAATTAGTTTGCACTTAATAATATAATAATCTTTAATATACATTTGTTTATCATTCTTCATCAGGTTTTTTAAGAGTTATATATATTCGCATATTAAATTTTGATAAATTTGTACTTAGTAATCTAATTTAATAAGCGAGGTTTTACGTATAATTTAAGCTTATAAAGAAGGTAACATTTGGTCTTTCAGTAGCAAATTCAAGTGTTGAATCAATACTTGATCAAAATTTATAACCTGTTCAAACAAAGGCGAAGTCTAATCAAGTAAAGCAATCACTTGCACTGGCATGTTGTAGTTGAGCCACTACAGGATCAACATATACAAGCCTGTACACTTTTCTTATCCTTCTTTCTTTTTTTTTAAGGATTTCTTGTTTTATCAAGTTCTCTACACTACCCATGTCTATTTGGGTAATACAAACCATTGGGAATGCTTCATGTAAGGGTTTAACGGCAAGTGAACTTGGAGTGTTTTCGAGAACCAAAGAACCGAAGAGTATCACGTCTTGATTGAAACTTCTTTCTTTCTCTAGTCGAGTCTCATACCATCTTAAACGAGTTGAAAATATCGTTGGCGTTATATCAATAATGATCATGAATATAATAGCTTGGGACAGTAAGAAATGAATGAGTATTCAAGTAGTTCTTCCAGCAAGTCAGAACTTTTTAGTCTTTCAAATCGTCAAAGATTAATTAAATCCTTTATAAAGTTATCGAAACTTATAAATGGTTTGTATTACCCAGACTTATCATTGATCAACAAGCCATGTGAAGAAGCCGTTAGCAAATTTTTCTTATCATCAGAAGGAGAAGACATGTGAGAGTGTATTTTCGAAACATATTTACAAACTTTTGATATAGATGTATATGAGGATATTGATATATGTATTCAAGTTCCATGAGATGATACCTGCATACATGTTAAAGATGGTAAATTTGACAAACATGAGTGCCAAGATGTTATTACATAAAGGGTTTTTCAGCAAATGATCTCCCATCACATGATTTAGTAAATGGGCAAAATTTAGTGAACAAAGTTTATGAAAAATTAAGAGAGAGCAAATGCACAATGGAATGAGAGCCTCAATTTGAGTATTCTTCCATGCCATCTACCATAAAAGGATGCAGGTTGTTGGCCAACTGAACTCTCCAAGAACCAATTGCTTTCTATTAGACTGACGGTTTTTTATTCATTTACCTATCAATAGATCGATTTGGATGCTGATTTACTGCAACAAGTCATATAGGTTTAACAAGTTCAAAGTCATCTAGAGTATGTTCTTAAGGTTTACTTACCACCACCTAAACCTTAAATTATTGTTTATTATTATAACAAATTTGTTCTACTCGTATTTAGTGAGTTATAAATTTATTAAAGTTTTGACTTATAGGTTAACACTTAACTCCACGCAACCAGAACTAATTACTAAAAGCAGCCCATTACAATTCAACTTCATTGTGAACATTTAACCAAAATGCAAGAACCCCCTTATTTGCCAAGTATAAATTTTGAACATGAGGCATGCGCATAAGTGTTAAAGAGCTTCTGTTTGGATGTAGATGTCCTGCCTGAAGGTACACCATTGAGAAGGATCGAGCCAAATGAGCAACTCAAACAAGGGGCTTGTCTCAACTTTCATAATGGAGTATTCAGTTAGCTGCGGAACTCAAAGGTGGCGGCTGCAATGGGGAAGAAAGTGAGTGTGAAGGAAGCTCACACATATGTGAAAGGTGCTGATGACTGATGAATGTTGACATGAGATCCTCACTCGCCACTAAAACCACGAGTTACAACTAACAATTGGCACCCAACGAAGGTTTAGAACATATCTATGTGCCCATTTTTCCTAGTTATAAACTAAAAAGGATAAAACCAGATCAGTCAATTAAAGTTAAAATGGTCTGCAGATTTTCACCATGTAAACTTTTACAAAACTGGTAACTATTGTATCATTACACAATGGCACAATGCTGGACTCAAATATCAGCTACAATAAGGCAAAGTTTCACTAGACATATCCACTTAGAGAAACCACTCAACTATCTATTAGCGTTTAACCATTGTAGTGAAAAAGGTATATTAATTAGCTTATGCAACTTCCTGTTAGCTTCTAGGAGACGCACTGAGTGGGCAGGTTTCATAAAGAAACAGGACTTTGCCATGTTGCAACGTCTGTAATCAGCTCTCGGATCTGATCTATCAAAAGTTTTAAATGCTTGTTTTTATTTTCAAGCTCCTGAAATGTACACAATGTGATTTAGAAAAATAGTAACATAAGATATAATTTAAATGCCTGCCTTTATTTTTCAAGCTTTTACAATGTGATATACCTTTCTTAAAGCAGAAGCCCGTTCTTCCAGCTTCTCGGCATCAAACTCATCCGTTAACATCGGATCAGTATCATAAGCCTTGGCCTTCATTGAGTGGAAGCAAATGTAAAGTTAATTACTCTCAGGAATCATCGGGAGGAAGAAAAAAAAACCCGAAAGTAGATTTGATGGTCATTTTGGAACTTTATCTTCACCATAATTTTTCCATAAATTATTCTTAACCCCGTATCAAAAGTAAAAACGTTTTGCCTTTTCTTTGAGATGGATCATTTGCAAATTAAAAGACTCTGTTGGTTGTTGAAGATTTGAGTTTACTGCTATGGGTCAATCCAAATTTTCTTAGAAGTTCTTAAAAACATGGAATCTGTATTTCTGTGCTTTTCCTTTTAAATAACATCTCTTGTTATTGAACCAACCTTTGACCTAGCTTGTTTCCTTTTATCTTGTAATATCTTTTTTCAACTGACAAACTACTTGAAAATATTGAAAGTTATTCTTGAAATTCTACTCATACCTTACTTGTGTTCTTCCTTTTAGTATTGAAGATGTGAAATATTGTGCTGTTAGTTCTAGTAAATCCTCGTATCAACTGTTTGTATTATTAAGCCAAAGATCAAACACTAGTTTTGCAGATTGCATAAACTGTTTGTTGCTGCTTTTCATTTTTTCCAATTCCACTCCAAGCCATAAATCAATCTCCCAAAACATCCTTTTGGTTTTAATTTATCATTAAACTATTGATGGTTTGGATTGATAGAGAGATAATTTTCACCTTCTATACACTATGACAAAAAAAATTATTTTTACAGTACTCCTTTGTTTGTTTTTTGTTTTTTAAACAAAGAGTCATTTCCTTCACTTGTATTTGTTGAAAGTAGACTTTTTGTATAACATATACTTCTTATACAATGGTCATTGATTGGTTAATTGCACCTTGTTCTTCATCATCCCAAGTATTCCAAACATGTTTCTTTTCGTTACTGTTACTGATTATGGTCTTTATTTCCTTTGATTTTGCTTTTTATTTTGGTTAGCATTGACATTAGAGGACACAGAAACTCTGTTAAATTTCCTTCATGAACGTGTGAACTAACATTTGTATTATGTTAATCACAACCTAAATGGACTTCTTAGAATATATGTAAGTTGTATACAAACAAATCTGAAAGATAGAACACACAAAAAATGTCTCCAAGATTATTGAGGTATACTTTTTTACAAGATCACGGTGACAACGATATGATAAGCTAAACACCCTACAGTCAGTGATACATGTTTATTAATGTTTAGTTTGCCCCCACTTTAATTTTTTCCTGGTACAACCACTGCAACTCCCAGGCAATGAAAATGAAAGTATCAGTACTTCAACCAACGCTAATTCCTGATATATGGACTTGAAAACGAAGCCCCTGATTTAAAAAGTGCTTTAGTTTTTGGCTTTGAAGGGAAATTAACAAGAACAACCCAAAACATTCTATCATTAAAGTCTCAGATCAAGTGAAAAAACATAATTAGAAAATTCTTATACCAGAACGTTTTGCAACCATTAACAATAGCAAAAAGCAATGGCATTCTCAATTTTATTCAGAAGGAAGGGGGTACCTTTCTAGAATTTGGAATCGCAGTAATAACAGAACGCAGTGCGGCGACAGACGATTTGTACCGGAGACGAGCTTCATCTAGAGCACCACCGCCCATTTCAAAGTGATGCGTTCCATCGGAGGACGTAGCATCGCCGTTGGGTGGCGCGTGATGGCCGTTGCTACTGTTAACACTGGGAGGTGGAGGAGATGTGGACCACAAATGAGGGTTACAGAGTTCATCGTTCATTGAAGATAAAATCTGAAATGCTGATTCTATCGTATCCTCTAAATACTTTTGACCCTCCATCGCCAAGTCTTGTGTCGATCTCTGACTCGTGATGGTTGAGCTGCTGGTCTCTTCCATTTAATTTACACTCTGGAGGATATAAAATTATGGATAAAAAACTCAATTGGAAACCCTAATTTAATTGAAAGTAGGTGAGAGTGATCAAGAATTTGGAGGGACGATCAGGGCGAACAAAACCCTAATAAATCAAAACAACAGAAGAAAAAAACCGGGAGGGTTATAAAAACGAAACAAATTTGCAAACATCGACCAGCAGGGTTCGAACCTGCGCGAGCGAAACCCAACCAATATCAAATCTGTCTCCTTAAACAAAATTGCAAACGTAGGTATTTACTTTCAACACCTTGTGCATTAATTTATAGGAAAAGTATTGTATGCTACTGCTACTCATATACATGTTTGAAGTAGGATAATATTATCATTTTAGTATTTGTTTATTAAAAATATATGTGAGTACGGTAGTACCTAGTTTAGATGTTGCTAGTAGCATATATAATTTGTCTTTAATTTATTTATATCAAGCATCATAAACATAGTTGTTGCGGAGTAAGGACCTTAAGGTTCTACACCAACAACCATGATGTTGACAGGTCCGACCCAATTATAGGGCAGCCTAGGTGCAAGCCCAGGAAATCACGTGGGCTTGAGGCATTTATTTTGTTGTCCAATATATGTAGTACTATGCTCAAATTATAAAAAGTATACATCAACGGGACGGGACTTTGTGTTACCAAAGGCAAAGGGCATCATTATATCAATTCTTTTTGGGATTTCGGCTAGGACAGTTTGGCAACAAATCGATTGACTCTTTGACATATTCAATTCTTCATCAAACCAACTCCAAAGAAACTACCGACTCTCATTTCCTCATCCTTTAACCTACTCGGCGATGATGACTTACCAATTTTGCAATTCTGATTCAACCTTTACCGTACTCCGACGGCTTCTAATTAAGTTCTTAGTTCTTCTCTAATTGGCAACTTCTTAGTTCTTATCTGGTCGGCCTTTCATTTTGTGATGGATTTTATTGCAACTCCTGTAACATCCCAAAGTTCGAAAGTCATTATGAATAAGTGTTATAAATGATATGAGTTGCTTTTATGAGGTATGAGGTGTTTTTAATCTAGAGTGGTTTAAACCGTCAATATAAAAGTTGATAAAGTGAAGGGGGTTGAGCTGACATTGTGATGATTATAGATATATATGTGTTGTTTTCTTATGAACACAACACACACATACTCATATTGTCTAGTTAAGAAGAAGAAAAGTTGCCCATTTGCTTTTTTAAAAGTGACAATAGCGCAGCAGAAATTAGCAGCTAAACATCAATCTATCAGTTTTCCTAAGCATCAAGGTATGCTTTGTTTGTTTAGTTTGAGTTCTAAATGGGTAAAATGATTCAAAGATTAGATCATGGATCAAGAAGTGTTGTTGATGTTGGTTGTTGTTTTTAAGATGTTTAGAGTGTTTGGGGTGTAGGAAAACACTCCCGCGATGTTAAAATTGATTAAAGATAGATTTGGTGTCAAGAACAGCATCTGTGTTCTTCAAACAGTTTGCAGGTTGGTCATGTATATGGCCCGTGTAGCAGTACACGGCCCGTGTACTAACTTAAGATGGTGATAGGCCATGTAGGTAAACTGGTCGTGTAGCATGTGAGGTACACAGTCTGTGTAACAGCTTATACCAACCGAATTCGGTTGGATAGTTCGGTCGTGTAGTGAGGAATTCGGTCGTGAGGGGTACACGACCCGTGTAGGACTATTTTCAGTACAGTTTGCTCAGTTTGAAATACTTAGTCTATTCCTTGGTGTAGGAAGGTGACTGGATAATTTTCAGAACACGATATCTGATTAGCACACTAATCATCTACGAGGTGAGTTTACTACTTTACTTTTTAGTAATGATTATGAATTTTTATGTGATCAGTATGATATAACTGTTGTATTTTGCATATCAGATTGTTAACTGGTGGTGTATAGCTATGCAGGTGGTATAGCTATGCACATATCTGGTGTGAGGGTATACAACTACGCAGGTGGTGTAGCTGTGTACCAATCTGGTGTTATGGGGTATTGCTATGCAGGTGGTGTAGCTATACTCCAATACGGTGTTATGATGTACAGTATGCAGGTGTTACAACTTGAAGAGAAATATCTTGGGGAGGTTTCACTCCTGTTACGTGATTATTTTAAGTTAAGCTAGTATGCTCACTAAGCGAAAGCTTATGTTTTATTGATGTTGTTGTTTGCAGATGATTCGAGTTCCAGTAGGGGTAAGGCCCTAGCTCCGGGATGGGATGGATAGCTCCGGGAGTTTTTGAAATGATAATCTTTTGGCACATATTTTGAAATACTTGTTAGCTCAGGTGTAAATATGAACAAATGTTTTATAACTCTGATAATCTTTTGCTTCTAACTTAAGTAAGAGTGTTTACAAGTTAAAACTGAAAATGGGTGTTACAACGCCCCTGGTTTTTTTAATGCATATATGTAATTATCAGAGTAAATCAACCATATTATTTACACAAAACTGAAGACGGGGTCCATACCCAAACTACATGTCGTTAAAACAACTTTCAAATTTCCAAGTTTAAATGTCAACCAAAGTAAATATTAAAACTGTTGAAAGCAAAGTTGCGGAAAAACATTCTTGGACTTTGAGTCATCTTTACTATGTTGGAGCTTTACCGCAGTCCTGTCCTAAAAGAATTAACCAAATAACGATAAGCATAAAGTTTAGCAAGCACACACACTTACACGCCACGGTAGGTATGTACAAGTTACCATATATACAGATGATTCACAACAATCATTTCACATAATACCGAAACAGTGTACTGACAACGATTTCACTCTTTGTGATCACTGTTGACTACCCAAGGCACCCCAGGAGTTTTACGTTTTTTTGTGTGCCCGAGTTGTGTTTTCACTCCATTTACATAACCCTTCACTTCACATTAATATCACATTAGTTACAGATTCACATAACTAGAATAATAAGTAAGTTAGCGCAACTCACCTGACAACAACACAATTATATATCAGTCGACAATAATAAGAATATCCACGAGGCACAAGATTTTCAGAAACCACCTACAAGTTAGGTTCCACATCATCAAACATCATGACAGACTTTAAACCTTAGTCACACTGTAACCATAAGTTTCCCCAATTTGAAATTCTGCCCCACATGGTTCACGATTACTCTAGAACTCATTTTACGATTCTTAACATTTGTGATTTGAATATTTCACATACATATGCACTCACGATTGGGTTTGTGTTATATCTGTGATTTGCGATTGAGCCTTATTAGGGTTTACAATTCACACTTAGACCCCGGTTTACAATTGTGTTCAGATTATGATTTGCGATCCGCTTTTCAGTTCCGTTTACAATTCAGAGATTTACGATCGTAATTCACAACCTCGTGCTTAGCTCCAAATTATGATCCTCGTAGCTCACAAGGGTTTTCGATTTCAATTACAAACATGATTAGCGATTCCTTCTCTTACGATTCCTTCTTTTACGATTGAGACTAAGTTCACACTTTACGATTGTGGTCTTTACCCATGATTTCGAATTACGATTTCCTCCGAATCATGATTTACGATTCAATGCCCTAGGCAGTTTTCGATTGAAGGCTTATAGGGAATCCTTAAAGAACTTGTAATACCCTGTTTCCGTATAATAAATAAATGAATGTTTTGTTGGGTAACGTCATCTTTATATTTATTGGAGTTGCTAATTGTTTATGGAATTTAAGTTGTTTATTTAGATTTGGTGGGTTACCTAGCTTAGCAAATAAATAAGTATTTGGGTTACCATCTTGTTGGGCTAATTAATATTGAGAAGTAAAATAGAAGTATTAAAGAATAAGCCTTATGGGCTTAGAATTTGTGCTACTGTTGGGCCCAAAAGCCTTGTTAGAGACAAGTATAAATTGGAGATTAGGGTGCAGCCTCCAAGGAATTATTACACTGTTTCATTTCTAGAGAGAGAGAGAGAGTGAGTGCTGTGTTCTTGAGTACGAGAAGAAGAAACAGAGGAAGGCTAGGACCTTGATCTTTCTAGCAAAATCTTCAAGGAATTGGAAGAAGAACTATCAGGTAATGCTTCTAAACTCTGTATGATCATATAGATACTGTAAGAC
>JAUEJL010134783.1:0-11092 GCA_032274825.1 Drosophyllum lusitanicum | reverse complement strand
TTGATTATAAAGAGGTTTAACAAAATTTTGATGATGATGTTATGTATGAATTTCTGAAATCTTATAGATTTATTAATCTTTCAAAAGATTTTATATCTCTATGTATGTTTTACAATTGTTTTATTATATATGTTAGTACTCTTTATCAACATAAACATTAAAAATTTACTTTAACAATCCCCCGTGTTTATACACGGGGTGTTAAGCTAGTTTATATTTATATATGATATTAGGGTTCAACAACCATAATAAATATCGGTGACAATATCTAGAGTAAAATGAATAGTGAAATATTTATATATGATATTGGGTTCAACACCCACAGTAAACGTCGTGACCAGTAGCATCCTATGTATGTTTGATGAAGGTGAGATATTGACTGTTGCAGGTTTATTTGTTCTTGAAATCGAAACACACAATAAGCCTTAAAACCTTGTGTGTGTGATGGAGATGAGATATTAATCGATTAGCATCCACAATGGAGATGATTGCCTATGTTTTCTATAGATATAAAGAGAAATAGTTTTCTTTTCTATTTTTGTAACTCTAAACAAAAAATAAGAGAAGAAATAGACTATGGAAATGACCCAAATGCCCCTGATTTTATTACACAAATAGCAAAGGCTAACGTCTCTTAGTTTTAAGGATCATGCATGTACAAAAAAATAAATAGTAAGAAAAATTGGTTTAATTTTTTATCTTAAATAACTAAACTAGTTATCAAACACATATTACATATACAGTTGGTGTAATGAACTCTAATATCTATCATTACCCCTCAAACATAACCTATATCTATACGAATTTACGGATCAATAAATATCTCAAAAGACCTTGCCTTTTCTTTTATTAATAAAAATAAGAGTTAATTACAAAAATGGTCCCTGTAGTTGTCATAAAATTTCACTTTTAGTCCTTTAACTTCAAAAATTACAAAAATAGTCACTGTGGTTGTCATTTTGTTTTAGTTTTGGTCCTTTAGACTAACTGCTGTTAACTTTGACCGTTAGTCAAAGGTTATTTTAGTCTTTTCATTTCTTATCCATGTTTCCAAACAATTTTCATCTATTATTATTGTTTCCAAACATATTTATTTAAAGGTTAACTTTGTTACCAAACAACCATTTTTCTCTTTCCTTTTTATCACTAACTCTCTCTCTTTCATCAATTTTCTCAGTTCTTACTTCTTCCCATCTCCCCATCTCTCTCTGAGATTTGGTGGTAGATCTTGCATCACCACCACATAAACCTCCGTCGGACCACCATCGCCGCTCCAGAGCACCATCATACGACACCGTCGCTGCCAGAGCACCATCATACGACACCGCCATCATTGTTTCGATCGATACAATGGTTCAGTTGCTCATCAACCATCATACGACACCGCCAGATAGGGGTGAGCATGGTTCGGTTTGGTTCGGTTTTGGCATAAAACCAAAACCAAACCCAAACCGAAAATTTCGGTTTTTCAAAAACCAAAACCAAAACCGTTCGGTTTTGGAGTGGTTCGCTTTTCGGTTTTGAAGTCGGTTTTTGGTTCGGTTTTACAACTTTTCCGTTTTAACTATCAAGATTTTGAAGCCATACAACCATCATTGTGAAGTTATGAAATTAAATATGATTGAAGCTATATTAAAAACATCAAGATGTGTGCCACCTAATTCAAGCTATATACATTACAATTGATACAAGCAAAATGTCTGTCAAATGTTTAAACTTTAAAACCAAAGTTGAAACAAATCAAAACTCAAAGCAAATTGTTAAATAACATATTAGCAAAACTAAAAATTGAGATGAACAACTAACTTCAGATGAACTTTATGCAACTCCTAAAACTAGAACATGAAAATCGAGATAAACAACTAGAAATGGATTTTTATATTAAGCTGGAAATGGATAAAATCGAGAAGTGAACTTGTCAACTCGAAATGAAGTGATATTTACAATATTGCTCCTTGGAATGGTTCGATTCGGTTTTTGAAATTTCAAAAACCAAAACCAAACCGAATTAGTCGGTTTTTGAAATTTTGAAAACCAAAACCGTCAGTTGCTATAATGGTTCGGTTTTTTCGGTTTGGTTTTTTCGGTTTTTTCGGTTTTTGGTTCGGTTTCGGTTTTTTCTGCTCACCCCTACCGCCAGACCACCATCAAATGGTACAACGGAATCACCATCATCGCTATTTCATCTGGATCTAAACAACTGTTGGTCCGTTGCTCACCAACCACCACCGTTGGTCCGTTGCTCACCAACCACCATCGTGTTATCGATTTAGGGTTTTTAAAATAGATCTGGGTTTCTTCCTTGCGATTGCAGGTTCGATTTGTCTTGTTGATTTCAGTTAGATGCGATTGCAGGTTCGATTTTAGGGTTTTCATATACGTTTTCTTGTTCAAGGATTTGTTCATGCTTTTCTTTACAAGTGCTTTCCGATTACATATAAGTTCTATCTTTTTTGAAATAAGTTCCTTATTTGGTCAATCAGTTGGATTTGGTTCAGATATGATTAGGGTTTTTCTTGTACTCTCTGTTTGTGTGGTGGGTGATTTCTAATTTTTGAACAGATTTCCAGATTTTTAATGTGTTATAGATCTCATTTGATATTCATGTGTGTTGATTGTTTGATTTTAGCTTGTTGAGTTATTAAATTTAGTGTGCTTGATTTCTGTAAAATTATTATAAGTTTGAGGTTAGAACATAACAACACAGAAATTAAAAAAATTAAAAAAATCAAGCCATGGATTTAATTAAAACTTAAATAAAAATAAAAGAGAAAGAAATAGGTGGAGGATGTTTGGTAATAGGGATAGAGTGAGAAAAGACCAAAATACCCTTTGACTAACGGTCAAAGTTAACACCAATTAGTTTAAAGGACCAAAAGTGAAATTTCATGACAACCAAGACCATTTTTGTAATTAACTCTAAACAAAACTTTTTACAAAGACAATTGCGGTATTAGTGGAAACGACCGCGTATTGTTTCATTAGTTCAGAAAAACCCGTAAAATAACGGCAACATTCCGCACTGGTGCTTCCCTGACATATTGTCGTATTAAAGCCTCTCCCTCTTTATAAAGAAGAAACTTGCTTGGATAAAGCGTGTCAGAAGCCAAACACCACCACCACCACCGTCTATCCCCGGCGATGCCGCTGAAAAATCCAGACTCACCACCACCACCACGTCCAACAGCACCACCACAGTTATAAACCTCACTGTCTTCACAACATTTCACAATGGCGTTAGTGAAACCGTCTTCCAACAACCAATCTTCCGCACGCGAATTCAAGCTTCGGGTTCTCACCTGCCTTAACAAACTATCTGACCGCGATACGCACTCTGCGGCTGCCTTGGAACTTGAATCGATCGCCAAAAACCTAAATCGTGATTCGATCTCACCGTTTCTATCATCCATCTCCGCCACCGACTCATCTGATAAATCTCCCGTTCGCAAACAATGCGTTCGGTTAATCTCTACATTATCGGAAGCACACGGCGACGCTTTATCTTCCCATTTGTCAAAACTCCTCTCCGCCGTCGTACGCCGCCTCCGTGATCCCGATACCGCCGTTCGTTCCGCATGCGTCGCCGCCACTGGCTCCATTGCCTCTCATGTCACAAAACCTCCGTTTACATCTGTTGCTAAACCCTTGGTCGATGCTTTGGTTACCGAACAGGACTTGAACTCTCAGATCGGCGCAGCTCTGTGCCTAGCCTCGGCTGTCGATGGCGCGCCGGATCCGGAACCTGTTTACTTAAGGAGGATGCTACCGAGGATTGAGAAATTACTCAAGTGCGATAGTTTTAAGGCCAAGGCGGCTTTATTGGCGGTCTTAGGCAGTGTGATCGCCGTCGGCGCCGCATCGAGTCCGGTAATCGTGAAGAGTTTAGTGAATCTTTTGGTTGAATTTGTTGCGAAAAGTGAGGATTGGAGTGCGAGGAAAGCAGCCGCGGAGGCTTTAGAGAAATTAGCCATCGTAGAGGCGGATTTGTTGTCGGAATTCAAGGCTCCGTGCATGAAGACCTTTGAGGCTAAAAAGTTCGATAAGGTATAGTTGTTTTCGTTGAATTGAAACCTATTATGATGGTTCAGATTCAATACAGAATGTATTTCACATAATGCAGGTGAAAAGCGTAAGGGAAACGATGAATCAGATGATAGAAGCTTGGAAGGCAATTCCCGATGTGCCGGAGAAGGTATTAACACCGCCGGAATCACAATCGTCTTCTAAAGGTATTAAGATCTCACTATCCTTACCAATTTTTTTATTCGTTACCTTTTACAGAGTTGATTCATATAAAGCTGCATAATCACATGATACTTTCTGGTCTTTTGGGATTAAAGAAGCATATGTGCTCTACATTTGGATTTTATTTAATTTAATGGTGGTTTATGTTCCGGTAACAAAATGTTCTTCACAATTTGACGTTGTTTTAGCACTCTTTTTTCCCCCTTTTCATTTATTTCCTTTTTATGGTTCTTCTCAACTGGTTAGCTATTTCTCTTGTTTACTGATATTCTGATTCCAAATGTGTGATCCAGCTGCTGAAGTTGCTAGTGACGGAGGATATCCACCAAGAAATCCAAAAATAACTAGTAAGAGAACTGTGCCCAGTGGTTCTTCCACTACCACCGCGACAAGGCGAATTTCATTGGAAAATAGTAGCAAGAAAACTGGTCCAGCTATGTTCAGGAAGCTGGATCGCAAGAAGCCCAATGATCAGAAACTCGCCATGGTTGCTGCCCCTCATCCTGCAAGTCCATTATCTGTGGATGACGGTCATGTTAGCAATAGATTATCAAGAGCAGAAACAAAACGAGCCCTCTTCAATGATATTCTTGATGAAGAAGTGCATGAACCTGAATATCATAATGCTAGTTTAAGTTCCACTGTCGTAGGGAGCAATATCACTGATGATATCCACAAGAGTCACAAAGATTGTGAAGAATTATCTTTGATCCGCAACCAGCTTGCTCAAATTGAATCCCAGCAGTCCAATTTGTTTAACCTCCTTCAGGTAATTTTCTAATAATTACACATAACTGTTAATTTTATATGATCTTTTTAGTATTGTCCTCACTAGGTAAGCATCCTGGACAGCCAGGGGAGTGTAGTTAACATGTGTTTAACTTTGCTCTTAGAAAAAGTGATTGGAGTTGTTTTGTATGATGTAGTTAACATGTGTTTAACTTTGCTTCTAGACAACCTGGGCCACTTGCTATGCTATTTGAAGTGCAATTATACATCTAAAACAGCTTTTTTGATTGTCAGCTATATTGTGGGGCTTGAAAAATAAGTACTACCCTCTAATTAAACCTTTGAAACATAAATACAAATCCTGCCGACAGACATACACATTTTAATAATGTCTAATAATTAGTAGAATCAAAATTTTGCAATAGATTGCCTCCTACTTCCCCTTGTCAGTCGTTTAATTGTATCTAGCATATGAACCTTTAGATTGTATAATATCATGTAACTTATTGAATTTCTGTCATTTTCTCTAATGTTTCTAAGTATTAATTACCTTAGTTATTTCAATAAAACCTATGAATACTGTTTCTGACTGTGAGTTAAATATAGAAATTTATTGGAAGCTCCCAGACGGGGATGCGATCACTGGAGACACGGGTGCACGGTCTAGAGTTAACGCTGGATGAGATCTCGTTTGACTTGGCCAGGTCAACAGGAAGGTTGTCACATCCTAAACCTACAGAAACTGTGTGCTGCAAGTTACCTGGTGCTGACTTTTTGGCTTCTAAGCTCTGGAAGAGAACGGAAATTGAACAATCAAACCATAGAATTTCTTCAGCTCCATTTGCAGGGACAGGCAAGAACATGAATCTTGAATCATGTAACCGGGAGAATAGGGGATTTAGGCGTCAGGGAGGTAATGGGTTAATCAAGAATCCATTGGCAGATGTCCACAGCCAGGAACAATCATGAGATTTAATTCTCAATCACCCGAGTCTTGATGCCTTACTATTCTATGATATCATATGACATATGCTGGAGTTATTTACCACAGCCACAGGTATTGATACTAAACTCATTCCACAGTGTTAGTTAGAAACAAAATACGTGAAGCATAATGAATATAAATGAGTGAAAGTGGAGCAGCTTTGATTGTGAATATATATGTTGATATTGTGGTTACCACGATTCTGATTGTCTAGAATTTTATAGAGTGAAATTTGTTCTACTACGGGATTTGCTGTTGTTCTTTTTAAGAGTTAGAGCGATATTTAGCTCCCGGTAATTTATTTGATGGCTTCATTTGATCACAAACCAAATAGTGTGTATTGATTGAATAGGACAGGTAATGATTTAGCGTCTGCTGGCTCTATTTTCACTCATTTGTGTAAGCCGTTGAAACAAGTGATTGTGACGTGACGACAAATCTCCTTTCCTTCCTATTCGATACAATGAACCAGCATGCATACCATGTTTCATGTTGTATAATCATTCATTCAATCATCTTCAGACGCAACACAGTTTATGGACCACTGCAAATATTTCTAGTATACGACCATGTGATAGTCCTATCACCGGGATTTTAGAATTCTTTTAATCTAATAGTGAATCAATTGTTCATATAATTTGCGCTTTACAGTCCTATGAATTCCACTGCTTTCGTCCCTCCAATTGAACCATCAAGCTTTAGCTTAGCAGTAACGACTCGAGTCCATTCTTTATCAACTGGAACATAAACGTTTTATTATTAAAAGTATCAGCTTTAAGAACCTGTCATAAGTCTTAACTATTGTGAAAATAAACTGTTGTATCCACACAAAAGAAGAAAAAGTAAAAAACGAATCTATGAAAGCTCATAAGAAAGGTAGAAATATTAATTTCAAGCTTAACATATCAGCCTCCTCATCAGAAGGCCAAAATGTTTGAGCTTTGAACCAATAAATAAAACAGTAAAGAATAGAAAAGCATTAGCATGAGGGATTTGAATTGTGTGATGGATGCCACTTGACTTGTTTCTTCGGGAACCAAGACAATGTTTTCTATATGCTAATGAATCGAGCAAAAAACATGCCATTTAAACTCGACATCACCAACATAAAACTCCTCTTAACTCAACTGCGTACAAAATGACTTGAAAAGATCTCCAAATCTATCCATAGAGCCTCTAGAGTGAGATCAAAATGGACCTCTCTTGACGCAAGACAGTATAAAAATGACAGCTATGGGAATTCAAATTATTATCGTTGAGACCCTCGATGAAAACAAATATCTCTGCCAGCACCGGCAATACAACTTTTTTTGTTTAGTATTTGTGCTGCTTAAACAACTAATTGCCAAATAGCACACCAAACATTAAATCACTGGAAATGAAAATGACATATTGCTGTAAATTTCTGTGCTTTTGACAGGAACATGACGAGTCTCTCTATGGATGGCTTCATTTAACAGAAGCTTAACAGCTTAACCATATATATACTGGAGAAGCCACAACATACTTTGATTATGACTTCTGATCAGGAGTCCCATCATTCTCAGCTTTCTGCAGCAGAAAGACAAGTGAAACTTAAACTAAAAAATGCTGTTGTGGAATTGTGTATATGTCACAATAAAATGAAGACGGATTCGATAAATACACCATTAAGAATCCTACTTTTTTATTTATGATACTGCAAGAAGCAGTTTATTATTGACATGTATACATTTATCATTGAAGGGAACATGAATTCTTTAGTTCACGTTATCATTATAGATACAACTTAAGAGAGAGAGAGAGAAACATAAAAGAAAGTGACCTCGTTTCTCCTATAAAGCAACAGAAACATGGCTAGTAATACTAGTATGTGACCAATAATTAGCCATTAACATATTGATTATTGGTAGTATGTCAAGCTCAGTCATGAGCCCCTACTCCCGTCTGCTTCCATTTCAAAACTAGAAAGGCTACACCATAAATGACTAGATGTGTTTGCACGTGGTTTTTATCTTTTTTTTGTTTTTTCTTTTATTTTAGGGAGAGGGAGGGATGGGAGTTGGGAAGCTATATTGGATGGGCACTTTAAAAGAAATGAAAGGACAAACACCAATTGCAACTATGTTATCCTGTTAAAAGATTCTAAAGTTGAGGTCCCCCCACCGAGGGCAGGAGGGGGGTACATGTCCTAGTGTGCATGTGTGTAAACACACCAGTCTTAAACAAAAGCCAAAGAAAGAATGAAGTTATCTGATGTACAGGGAAAACTAACATGAATGCACACTAAAATTCTTGAGAGTTAAGATGCATCTACTATTACTCCAAGTCTCCAAACTATTAGATAAAATAACTTGTAAACCATCTCTGTAATTTCAACCATTTAAAAACAAAAGGATACTTTTCAAATTTAGCGTTTGTTCCAAATTCTACAAATTGTAAACGTTCATTCTTTTAAGGAATAAGGACCATCATTTGGCTCATAATAACCATTATAAGCAGCTAGTCACTCTATTGCTTGATTTGCTTCTAGTTTCGTAGTTTGAGAAACAACCACTGCTTTTATATAATATGTCTCACTTGTAATGGATAACGGAAATAAGATAAAAATTCGTCAGCACAAAATTCTTTGAATGGTCAGTGTTTGATGGTTAAGTAAAAAATTAATTCACGGTTGTTTCACAAGGTTATACTCGTCTCAATTCAGCATCTCAGATTCACAAGACCAGCCGCTAAGATGGGTTATCAATGAGCTATTTTTCCAAGCATCTAAATCATATCAAATCAATCACCATCAGTTTATTTATCAACATCATCACAAGTTCACAACTCCCTCTTCACCATTCAAGCCATTTGTCACTTGGGTTCACCTACCTTTGCACTTTATACTAAAGGATGTTGTTTAGCAATCTCTCTGTCTCCTACGCAGGTATTATCAGGAATGGTGGAGAACCTAATAAGAGTTTGGAACTTTGGATTGAACCACTGGGCGAGTTTGGTTGTTGTTGTTGTTGTTTTTCTTGTACGTAAAGCATGTAAGAGGTCTTACAGGAAGCAGTCTCTCTGCCTCCATGTAGAGGTATGATAGTCCTCACCTTTACCTCCTCTATACTCCGCCCAGGTGTGAGTGGTGTGGTTGTTGTATGTGAAGCATTGGGCAAAATAAGGAAATATTTGTCAATCTCTAGCTTCTAGGTCAAAGTATTTATCACAACTTATTGATATACAAACTCATGTATCAATAATGGAGGTAGAACTGTTACCCTCAGAATGTGTTTTTTTTTTTTTTTTTGCCTTCTCTAAAACCTGGTGCAAAATTTAAATAGCTTATTATAAGGAAAAAAGTTTGCTCTTTGCCCCCCAATTATTGAATTAGGTGCAGACCTACCATGTGAATTAGGTGCAGACCTACCATTCACTCAAACAACACAGATGGATATAAAAGAGGACATGATATTTCACTCGCATGCCAGCAAGGAGACTATAAATATAGTCAGTGTAATGATTACCGTGTTCCTATTAACACCGAAAAACTTGTGTGGATGCCTTAACTAGTACTTCATCCATTTTTATTTGTTGTATTCTAACCATGATATAGGGAATGAATGTAACCCTCAGATTGCTATTAGCATGGTTTTGACTTTGGTACTTTGATTTAGGGCAATTTACATGGTGGATGTACCTCACAAATATGCACATCATGCAAGGCAGAAAACTAGTCACAACAACAAATCATGAAGTAAACTAAAGACTACTTAACACCTTATGGGCAATAGCAAAAATGAACAAGTGTTGTATAGTGTGCACCATAAAAATGTGCACCAACTGACATCGAAAATTGCACTTAATCCTATCCTTATAGTATTAGCGATTCATCACTGTGTGTGGAAAGAACAAACCACAACACTACAAGAAGAAAGCAGCTCCGTGCATCTTCATAACCGATGTATATATGAATCAAGTTTACTGGTTAATGAAACTCGCTAGACAAATCCATTTGAGATAGAACCAATTACTTCAGACTGCAAAAAGATAGTGTCCTTAATCTAATCGTATTTTATGATATCTTCATCTCATTTCTAAAACATGAAATCCTGTGACATAACATCATGAAGTTGCCCAATTTGTATAGAGTTCATTTGTGCATCCTGATTTTGTATATAACTGTATTTCATCAATTTCTACAGATAATTCAGATTTAAGCAAATCATATAAAACCCAACAAATTAGCCAAATAGATGTCATGTTAGATTCAAAATCGGCGGCAGGTAAATTAATAAGCCATAAAAGAAGAATTAGGGTTTTTACGGATTGAGCGTTGTGCCAGGCGAGGCCGCGGTAAACGTTGACGGAAAATGTGCCAGCGAGATAGACGGTGGCGACGCCTAGACCCAACGTGAAAGCTTTAAACGTCAAATCTCCAGCTCTGCTTATCACTCCCATGGCTACCCTCTCTGTGTGCTCCTTCGATATCTTCTTCCAAATGAACCGGCGCAAATCTTCTTTTATCCTAACGAAGTTACGCTAAAAAAAGGAGTGCAAACAAAACTAAAAAAATAAGTACCAAGATGTCGGAAAATACAATTATCATTGTATACTAGTTTAGTATTTTGAGTATTTCGTATATAAATACTAGTTGAATGTTAAGGCTGTGCACAACCTACGGGGTTTTATGTTAACGTCTTAATTATAAACACATAATTTTATGAAATATTTATGTATAATATTTTTCTTTAATAGCAAAAATATTCATTTTCAGTTCTTACTCTTAAAACCGGTTTCAAAGTAAACTTTCGGTTTTATCCGGTTCTATACCGGGAATAACCGGATCTCGAACCATTTTTCTTATATTGGTTCAGTTTTTTATTATAGTCTTTATCATTTTCGGTTATTGGTTCTTTCGGTTACAGTCTGGTTCGGGCTGGTTCTAGAACCGAACACACCCGAGTAAAATTTGAAAATGATGAAATAAAGAGCAACACAAACACAAACTGGACTTGGCAAGTTGAGCTTGGTCCATGAATTAATAATTAAAAGGATGGAAAAAATGATAGAGATACATAAATAATTATTCTGTAGGAGATAACTAACAAAAACAAGAAGTTACCAATATATAGCTTCTAAAAACTGCAGAAATTCAAATCAAAACCAGAA
>JAUEJL010134772.1:0-11093 GCA_032274825.1 Drosophyllum lusitanicum | reverse complement strand
CACAAACTAAATGTCCCAAGACCCGCATCATCAATCCCGAGCAACAAACCCTTGAAATTTAGGGAAAGAAAGCTGCCGTGACCTTTTATTAGGTCATTGGAATCTTTTTTTTTTAAAGAGATCTTTTTAAGCCTATTCTAGCTAGCCCAACACAGGCTTTTTTAAGCCCATTATAGTTTCACGCATCAGAGCGCATCCCATACCCCCCAGTGCATCAGACCACCTGATGTGTTTCAGCCACCGCATCGCCTGATGCGCGCTTTTTTAAACCAAGTTTTGAACCAGAGGGAGAGCCGCTCAACCTCTCAATGGTCGACTAATCTATCTTTTTCATTTGTTCTTTCTAATTTTGGTTCGTTTTTATATTAACGAGTCCAGTTCGTATCAGAAACATCTTAACCAATAGACGTCCTAATCCAATATTCCAATTCAGGGTGATCTCTCACATAATTTTGCTATGCTCATTTTGATTATCCTCTGTAAAGCTAATTGTTGAAATATACAATGAGAAATTAGATCAAAACACTTTTAATGCAGGGTAGCACCTCATCCCTCTGCTTTTATACTTTTCGGATATCTTCTTGAAGAACTACCTTTACTGATTATTGAAATAAAAGTAACTATCCTTGACTTCAATCAACTGATTATCTAATTATCTAATTCTGATTCTCCAAATACGAAGTTAAAGCAAAGGTCCATGAAAAACTAATCGATTAGTCAACAAAACTACACACAAAAGCATGCACGTTATAAAAAATAAGATCGAGGGGATCTGGAACCTGAAAATGAGGGCTATTAAGACACCTCGCAAGTTGTCTGAAAAGAGGAACCATGCACCGTTGGAATTCCGTGGCCTGTGTTGCCTCGAGCACTTCTTCAAGCTCCCCAAGAAAAAGAACCTCCTTCTGGCAATTGGTAATTGGCCAGTATTTTAGCAAACCAGTTATAACAGTGTCGGCCAATTTGTTGTCTTTCTCTACAAACTGAATGATACAGTAGGCAAGCTGTTGATGATACATAGAAATTGGCTTAGGTTTGTGAAGTGGTATAAGGGCCCGCATTAGAAACAGTTTATGCTCCTCTTTCATTGGCAATGCAAATCCATTAATTATGCTCCCAAGGATTTCCAATAGCTCAGCAATACCACTATTCCTTTCGGTTTCATAGATAAACTGATAAAAAATATTGTTAATAGCTTTCCTGATAAAGGGTCGATGAACCATAAATTTCCCATAAATCCTATGTAGGATAGTTTTCAAATATTCGCGTTCACGCGGGTCCTCTGTATCAAACATATCTAGTAGCTTTAACACAAAGGAATGATTAATGTATTTCTTGGCAATTTTTGTATCAGTATCTCCAGAGACAACATATCTCAAAAGAAGCTCGTATACGAGTTGTAAATGTGGCCATGAGGGTTCAAGATAAGGTTCATCTTCATCTGCTTCCATGCTCACAGACCCTGTGTTTTCGTGAGCCGCAGGTGGCAAACACCTGAAAATGTTTAGTGAAATCATTTTAATCATCTCTTCTTGATTACCCTCACTGATCTTGCTTGAACCTGATTGTACATAATCTACAAGCTCCACAAGATTCAGCCTCTTAATCTCCTTCTCTCTAACCATTTTCAAAGTATCTGAAAAATCAAACTGAAAGCAACAAACATGACACTTTTTAACGAACAACTGTTGTCTCTCAGAAACTGGAACATCACGAAACATAGGGAGGGCTTCAATAGTCCCTGTTGTAGCCGGAGCAGATACACCAGCACCAGCATCGGGAAGCTGGGGCGTGGCGGCGGAGGCGACACCTCGGGAGGCATGGTTTACAACGACATTAGAAATGGAAACAGACCCAGGAATCTGATTACCATCCGTATCGGTTTTTGAGGGCTTCCGTTGCCCCCGTTTCATTAACTTATTCAACATGGTATAATTATACAATCAAATCAAATCAAATCAGCAGAACACTAACCCTAATTTCCCTGATCACCACACAAGATAGTCTCGATCAGTGAGAAAGAATTGGAGACGAGGTAAACCCTAAGTCAGTAGTTGTATAACAATTAAGGAAGATGGGTGTATATACCGTTGAGGGTTTGGTGTCGTTGAGGGATGTCGGCGGTGATGACCATTGACCGGCGGAGAAGAGGTGGTGGCGGATCGGACGACGACTGCAAAAGATGATTTGTGGTGATCAAGTTGAAGGGTTGGGTTATATCCAGAATGGATTTGGTTGATCAAAAATCTTGATTGAAGATGGAAAAGGGGAGAGAGAGAGAGTGTGTGTGTGGGACAAGAATTGGGATAATTTGAAATTGTAGATGAGAGCTAATGAAAGCGAAGGATGATAGCAAATGGGATTTCCTTTCCACAATTAAGTGTAAAGATTAAAGAAAATTGAGTTAAAAGAAGTTATATATCATCTACAATATCCTCTAACTCGTTTTTTTCCTTAAATAATAAAAAAAACATATGTCTAAGTCAAGTGTAAATATAAAGAAAAAAAAATTATGAAATATAGACGTCATAACTTAATAGATAAGAGCAAAAATAGAAATATATATAATTTTTCTTGAGTTAATTGTATTTTTAATATCACTAGCTTCGTTAAAATATTAGTGTGGTTTTCTTAGTTATAACTTTTACGATTTTATTTTCTATTTTTAAATTTTTTTCGCTTTTGGTTTCAGATCAAATTAAAACAACAAAACTACCGTTTTCATATTTATTTATAACTTTCTTTAATATTAATATATTTTAAAACTATAAATGATACTTTAACTTTAAAGGATATAAAAAATACACACTCATTCTCACTCTCTTACTATGATTAATATGATCCTTCCTCACCACACGCCCACTTACCGATAGGTCACTTGACTTTCTCTCCCTCTCGTTTTCCCACGAGACTCCCTCTCCCCTTTGTCTTCCCATTACTAGTGCAACATTCCCGAATATTGAGCTCCCTTGTAGACTCTATACTCCTAGTCTTGACTTTCCATGAACTAGGGCTTCAATTTTAATTTCAATAAACTAGAGCTTCTATTTCAATTGAATAATGGATTTGAATGTGTGTTCTTCATCATTTTCACATTCAGATGTGTATGTTTTAGGCTTTCCTTGTTTGTGATTTCTAGATCGAATATGTGTTCTTCACCATTTGAAGGATATCTTTATGTGTGTTTTGATTTGAGAATTGGTGCGATGGCCAGAGTTGTTATGATGTATCCATGAATGTGTTGTTCATACGTATTCACTTTTATCGATTTCAAGTGTTTGGGATTTCAGTATTTCACTTTTATCGATTTCCAAGTGTTGTTCATGTGTATTAATGACTATATTTGTGATTTCTGATATGTTATCTGTACAATGGCCGGAAGCATTGGTTGAAAATAATAAAAAGGAAAATATCATATATGCCCCTCTTAACTTGCAAAATATCATATTTACCCAAAGCACAAGTTTTTAATGCATAAAGTATAATGGTTTTAAAGCATGCTTTGGATATATATGATATTTTGCAAGTTAAGGGTAGCATATATGAAATTGCCTCAAAATAAAATGTATTCATCAAATATTTAAACGTTAATTACTATGATGAAGTAAGTTAATAAATAATTAAAAAAACAATGAATGAAAACTTAAACATTAATTTTTATTAAAATGAAGTAAAATTAAGAAATATCGAATAAACTGAAAATAGAAAGGTAGTATAAATTGGACATAATGCGTAAAAATAGAACGAACTTTGTTGTAACGCCCCAACTTATAAAACTGATATTTGAATTAAAACCACATATGAGTATTCACATCTGAAAGTTTACACAAAAAGCGGAAGCGTATGATGTTTCAAAAACCTATTGTATCAAAAGATACACACATATGTACTACCACATGTTTGGTACAAAAGCTTGTCTTTTGCATAATCAGGCGTTAAGTGTTTCAAAAGTTTTATCAAAATGTAGTCAAACAAGAGTTTTGCCTTTATCCTTGGTGCGCCCTGCAAAATATTTAAAATAGTATATAATAAACTACGAGAGCTTAGTAAATAAGTCAGACTGTCAATCATATAAACACATTCATAAGATCACATATAGATAACACACATATATCAGGAAACATGACAGCCTCTGGTTCTAGACCCAGAGTAGCAACTGAGTCACAGTGTTGTACTATTTCTGAGCCACTACTGAACAGAGCTGTATGCTGCTTAACACATATGAATAATACATGATTGTATTCTGATGTAATAACACACATGCTGCACATATGAATAATAGTCTAGAAGACTCACCTTGTAACTAATTAACCAACTAACCGTATAAATCTATTGATAAGGTATCAAAACACGATCCTACACATATAACATAACACATGTAATTAAAAACACATTCTGAGCTGAAAACAGTTGAAACATAACTAATCAGAAGAACACAAATGGTCCCTAACTTTTTAAAAACATAACTAATCACATATGTCCACATATAACACATTTAATCACATAAAGGCTATTCAATACACATATAACACTTATATATTTTAATTATTACTTAATTAAAAGTAATCAAACTTAGGGTGTTACATTTGACAACATTGTCACTGTATGCAACCAACTTTATTTTTTACCTAAAATACAATTTACTTTCAATTTTGATTAATTGTATGCAACCTATTACCCACTCAACCGGTTACAAGTTAATTTTGATTAACTGTATTTAACAAAGTTTATTTTTTACCTAAAAACCCTGTAAGTATTAGGTTTTACGTTGATTACTATTTACAAAGTATAATAAACGCTCTAATGGGCCATGTCTAATCGGATCGGATTATCATACGCTAAACTCTAATATCATTCTATTAAATACTCTCATGTAGTTAGAGCAGTAGTGTAACGCCCCGTTTTTTTAAAGCCAAATTTTAGAAAATTTCTCGTATTTTAAAACAAATTATCGTGCAACCAAATCCTTAAATAAAATAATACGGCGGAAGTGGTAATAAAATCATTTATTTCATAAAAACGTTGGCAAGCTTATAGTAGTTAAATATTTAATAACCAATAACATTCAATCCAAACCATATATATTTAAAAGTCGGGCAAAAACTAGCATAATTGAAACTTAAAACAAATGGTTGCACTACTCGAACTCATCTACTAGATCATCATCTCTACAATTTGAAATACCTGAAAAGGGTATAATAAATATTTGATGAGCTATAAAGCTCAGTGAGTATCTCAAACTCTGAAACTTCTAAAGCATAAATTAGAAAGTCACATAACTCCGGTATGAACTATGGTAAACACAAACCACTTATTTCTGTTAATAGAATATATAAGATCTCATTACAATATCCACTCATTTCAATGTATTTGTGTTTATTGTAATTGCATTCATTCTCTTTTCATATATTTATATACATTCTCTATAACCACTTCATTATTTCACGTCTGATCCATTACATCAAATTATCACTTTTTATAATTCATGAGATTATTTGGATTCACCAAACATTTCTGTAGTTATACTCTAAGCCTTCTTCTCCAGATTCCACAAAAAAAAAAAGGTTCGGATCACTCATACATTATTAGTTAGTCAATTATAAGAAAAGTACTTCTATCAATTCTTTAAGTACCGTATCAAGGTCCTACTCCCATACAACATTGATTGTATGTATTATAAACACACATATGTTATAATACCTCTATAATTCACTATCTTGGATAATTAATGGCTAACTTTTTTATTATTTTTAATACCGTATGTTACTATGTTATATGAATAGACATCTATCCTTTTTTTTACATTGGATATGGTATAATATTTTATCGTTTCTCAAAATCATGATATCTTGATACATTCATTAAGTTATTCATATCAATTACTCAACATTATAATTCATGTCGAATACAATACCTATTACACTTCCATCCATAATAACTACTTTATCATTATACGTATAATGTATCTCATGTTACACTCTCATCCATAATAACTACTTTATCATTATATGTATATTGTATCTCATGCTACACTCCCATCCACAATAACTACTTTATCATTATATGTATATTGTATCTCATGTTACACTTTCATCCACAATACCTACTTTATCATTATATGTATATTGTATCTCATGTTACACTTTCATCCACAATACTTTATCATTATATGTATATTGTATCTCATGTTACTAATAACAACTTTATCATTATATGTATATATGTATCTCATGATATAAATCTCCTTTACACTTATTCAATATACTTTCAATCCTTGAATAATAAACCCATATGCCTTTCATTAATTAATCCATACACACATATACTTAACTTATTTCCTTCATTTTGCAATAATAATTTCTTATCTATACACCCATATCTAATCTTATAAAATATATTCCTATCAATATAACAATATACTTGATTAGTAAATTTACTCAGAATACAATACCTTACCTTTATATCAATTCACAGTATGATAAAACATTAAAAAGCTAACTTATACTTACAAGTACCAGTTTTAAGGTACTCACATGAGGTCCAAGATGTGTATAATTATCTTCTAACAATGTCTTTTATCCATGTTACAGCCCAAACATCGATCAACACATGAAAACAACAAAACTACTTACCGGGGGCCTGGTTGTGTCGCGTCCATCCCCTCGTCGGGTCCCAAAGTATGAACACAACCTCCAAACTTCGAGTTTTCAGCATTCTGCCCAAATTTAATCTTCATATTTCTTTATTTTACTTACATGCAATCACTTCTAAGTGTCCTACTAAACTCCAGATAAATATAAAAACATAACATGCAATGCTATATTATCATTAATTTAAGCTAATCTATGATTTCTCTCTCTAAAAGTTATATGAACACAAGAGTAAGAGAGCTTCTAACCTTTTCTCCGGAGATGAAACTTGATAGAAAATGTTGAAAAGTTGTTAATTAGGCTTTAATCTTGACATGCAACCTTAATTCCTTGATTAACCACATTAGTTGCAATTTTTCTCTCTAGAATCTCTCACACCAAGAACACACACCTAGTGTGTGATTTTCCAGATCTGCATATGATGTTGAATAGCCTCCAAAACTCAATTTTAATATTGATATAAGCTTAATCTTGTTTAATTCAGTACTTTCTCTCTCTCTTTAAAAAAACATACTCATTGCTCCAACACACTAGTGTGTGTTTTCTGTGAAAAATGGATCTTATATATTAAGTATGAAAGTGTGAGTACAAATACCCCTTATCCATTAACGTTCTATTGTTTTTAGTAACTTTATGATTCGTCATATTTTCTCTTATCATTACTATTTTGACCTACATGGTCAACCCTTATTACTTTATATCTCAATATTCTTTTTCTTTTATGATTAAAAATATTCTTTCTAAATTTTGGGGTGTTACAAGTAGATGATTGGACACTCACATTAGAATGAAATTACAATTAAAAAATAGAGAAAATACATAAGAAAAATAAAAATGTATATAAAAAACTATGTTGCGGCAACATAGCGACGGATTAGCTGCCAAAATAGTGGCAATAAGTGCGATGATGACCGTAGGAGCTATGACTGCAATATTAGGATCCACAACTACGACGACGGGAAGAAGAGTCATAGCGACAACAAGCAAAAAAAACTAATACATTTTTATTTATAGCGTGTCTCCAGGGCAGAGCGAGGATAAAGAAGAAGAAAAAAGTCATCACCTAAGGGAGATGAGGGGAAAAGAAAGGTGTTGTTGGTAGATAGATAGTGAAACGGAGAGAAAGAGGACATGGTGAGAATATTAAGACTTTGATACCATGTAAAATGATGAAAACATCGTTTGTATTATGTATTACATTGATTATTATTTTGGGACTTGACTTATCAAATTAATATGTTCGTCACATTCTACAATAAACCATAAAATCTTTTTATCCAATAGAACATTAAATAACATCATGGATGGCAAAAATCTAAACAACGACGGGAATACCCGAACCCGAAACTTTTGGGACAGGTAAATGGTTATGGGACGGGTATGGGATTTCTTTTTAAAAATTTCACAAGTTTGGGACGATTATGGTTTTAGTCAATATCCACTAAATTACCCAATCTCATATACCCGATCACGAACCATTTATATTTTTCTAATTTTATTATTATTATAATATATATTACAACTTTATTCATATATAAAATAACAGAAATTAGAAGATTAAGAATCTCTACTTCTCTTTGACACTTCGGTGAAAAACGTCGTTTCATTTTCATGTAACAATTTAAATTAGATTATCATGAAATTCAAATAGTTTAAACTTTGTATAGTGATTGTATTACATTTATTAAACATCGAACTTATTGACTGCTGATGTTGCTAAAAATGATAGTTTAAAAGAATCTAACTCATTGTTTGACATGATTCGTATGAAGTTCTAGAAAAACAAAATTGTATTTAGAAGAATTTTAATTGATTAAGAATATAAATGAGATACCGATTACAACAAACACGATGATTATTTAGTAATGGGATACCGAGCGGGACGAGACCGTGTATGAGACATGGTTTGATAATATGGTATATGACTGACCAATACTCATCCCATACCTGTCTCATTAACATCTCTAATTAAAATTTACTCTTATTACTATTATTGGTAATTTATTTTTTTATCAAAAAAAGCAACATATATAGATTTATATGTTGTTCTGATATAAGTAGACGGTGACATTCAACCCGTCAAACGATTAAAACTTAATTTCTTCTAGGAGTCAAACAAGTGAACAACCCTTGTCTCACCTCTCTCTCTCTCTCTCTCTCTCTCTCTCTCTCTCTCTCTTATTTTTGAAAGTCAATTCTAGCTGTTTTTGTATGTCTATTGATGATTCATCTTATAAGTTGTTCATGTTGTACGTACGTGTGGATCTACTATATATACTCTCTTTTCATTTTCTCACCTCGATCAACACTAAAAGAATACGTACATGTGAAAATACTTAATATATATGGTCTTCATTTATTAATGCCGATTTTTTTAACCACAATTCACCTTTTTAATTTCAGGAAGCTAGCTAGGTACGCGTGTTAATTATATGCATAACTTTACTCAAAAAATGAAGGGTACGTGATGGAAAAGTACGTTGGCCAATAGAAAAACAACAAGTTACCGGTATCACTTATTTAGACCACACGTAGTGGTGCATGACGAGCTTCCAAATTGGCTTGTAATCCTGCCGTTAACTACTTCTGCGGCTTCATCACCAGTTCGTCATCCGGACATCTCGTCGTTCTGGTGATGAGCCCAGCGAGCTCGTTATCATTTCTTTCTTTTGAATTTTTTTAGGTAATGGTAGTGTGACGATATAGCAGTCACTCATGACAGTCATTACTATGACTGTTGATTATATAATAGTCATTGGTTAGTCATGCTTATAATATAAACGGTGCTCATGACAATCATTAGTACATGTGGTCTTATATAGCATCCCATTTTTTATATACGTATATAAAACAATTTGATTAAAACATATTCATCTTAATTTGAAATTAAGATTTTAACATGTCTTAAAATATATAATATATGTTTTAATTAAACATCTGATAACATAAATTGGCTAAACATGTTTGTAAAACATATGACCTCACAAAACTGGCATAATAATAATCTTGAGTTATCGTTTTGCTATTTCTTATCTCATGGGCGTCCAGTGCATTTTGGAGACCTTGCGCGAAATGAAAAAATGGGCCCCTTATATATGCACACACATATAAGTAAAAATACACTAATACTACGATATTTATTATATCAAAAACTAAAACAAAAGAAATGTAGTAAAATCGTTTATCCTATATAGTTACATGAATCGTAAAATTCTCCTAGCATTAGTAGAAACAAAGTTATGAATCAATTCTTCATAAACAATACTCTCCAAGATATCGTTCTTAACAACTATCATTGACAATCCATTAAGCCTTACTTGTGACATTTTAGACCGTAAGTAGGATTTCAACAGCTTAAGTTTTTAGAAACTTTTTCCTTCAGATGTAACAGTTACTAGAATAGTCAACAATGCTCTATGCAACAAGTGCATTGGGAAAACAATCAACTTCTTACAAGTATTTTTAGACATCATTAAGTCGGATAGTTTCCCTAGATAAAAATGTGTCAAGCAGCTTCAACTCCATATAAAATTAATTTATATCAAGATTTGATAGTCCATCATACTTAAGTGCGGATTCAAAATGACTACAACATGACTTAAATCTTTGTCATCAAATTCCTTCAAATTTTGAAGTATTCAATCAACATGTTCACTTCTTTAATATATAAATCTAAACATGGGCTTTCTAAAATTTTATTTTTTAAATTGTGAGCTTTGAAAATATATAGGGAAAAGTTCAAATCAGAACTGTTTTTCGTACTAGAACTGCGAGAACTGTTTGTAACATCATTAATGACTTATTAACAGGGGTATTTTGGTTTATATATTTTTCTCAACCGTGAATTGCGTCCGGGTGAGCCTTCATTAATGTGCGAGACTTGATTTGCCCAAAATATCCTCATTAATGCGTCATTAATGAACCAATCATTAGCCGTCAAAATTATTAGCCATTGATTTATTTTAATCAATGGTAAAGATTGGTTATCGCAGTTCTCGTACGAAAAACAGTTATCATTTGAACCCTCATCTATATTTATATATATTTTTCTAAAAATATTGTATAAAAACCAAACTTCTTGGAGTCAACTCCTTGACATGCAAATTCCTTAAAAAAAAATCAAGTATGCGAAACAACCACCAGCTGAAACAGTGAAACCTATATCAGAGGGTAACACGTTTGTATGTCAATTGACTCATTAATGTTTGTGATAGGCAATTTTGAAATTTTTTGCCCACTCCCATGTTTATCATTTAAGATGCACTACAAGAAAAGGCGGTATTTGGGAGAGGCGAAAACTGTGCCAAATACTCAATAAAACAGTGCCAAATACTATTTGGCACAGTTTTGGCTTTGTCCTAAATACGAGGGTGCCAAATACATTTGGGTCGAACGACAACCTTGCCAAATGGTATTTGGAACGGTTTTGGCACGGTTTTTAGC